>JAHDVE020003642.1:0-79625 GCA_022606495.2 Halesus radiatus | reverse complement strand
TATAATGTTGGTTTAATGCTTCCCCCCTCAAAAGAGTATTTGGCGCCCTTAAAAAAAATTTAATCTTAGTTATGTTTTTAGGTATAGATGTATTTTTTAAATTTAGTTATTAATGACGTCGGTTAGGCGAAAAACACGGGCGACTGCGACCGAGGCGACCGCGGCCGAAGCGACCGTGGAGGTTGATAGCCTACCTCCGTCATCGAAAATAATGGCCAACATAGGGCATACCTCGTGCCATTCGAGGATTCTGGAAGACCAGTTCGGAGGTCTGGCTGAGGAAGAACCTGAAGTGTTCATTCTCGCTTGCGAGAAGTTCTTCAGCTTGACGGGCTGCTCACCTTCAACAAAGGTAGAGAAAGCAGTGAAGAGGTTACAGGGAGAGGCGCAAAAGTGGTGGCAGCCACATATTCGAGGACGATGGAGCTGGGAGGACTTTTCGGCGCAGCTACGAAAGCGCTACGGCGTAGATGGGGCAAGGACGTCCCTACTTGCAACATTATACGGGAACCAGCAGAGGAGCGATGAGAGCGGCGTTTGCTTCTTACAACGAAAGCGAGCCGTGTTCAGGCGCATTTTCGGCCAAGCAAGCATCGACGAACTGTGCCCGGAGTTTATAGGACTAATGAGGCCCCGCTACAGGGAATTATTAGAAGCGGGTTTAATCTTCGAAGCCTGCACCATGGAGACACTTACTGCGCGGGTAAACAACATCGACTTCCCGAAGGAGCCACTGTTCCGTACGTCGCCTCCCCAACCACAGGACAGGGGACATAGACCCAGTAACGACGCTCGAGGTTCGCGAGACTCCTTACCCTGGTGTCAGATCTGCCCAGGAAGACATTGGAACCGTGATTGCCCAGAAACAAACCCCCGTAGGTCGGGAAACTGGCAGCGCCCGGGCGACGACCAGGTCGGACAACGTCGCGCCCAGGGCCCCCAGAGATAAACCCACATGGGTACCAGAAAACGCCACGTGAGGTGCTCACTGGTATACATCCGATTCAAGGACATCCACTCCAGTCCCCGCAACGCTCTGTCGCTCGCGCACAACACGGGGACCCAGCATCATACATAGGCGCCCCTCTTACACCGAATATCCCCACTATTATTGCGCAAAATGGACCCTTGCCGCCGCTAATAGAAACGTGCCGTCCTAACTTACATTCGGAAACGGCCATAGTACCAGACACACCCGGGGCGGAATCTCACATCACATATCCAACGTGTAATACCGCAACAACTGGAAATGTCGCCTTCATGCCCCGAATCCGGGTGAAGATTCAAGGACGAGACTTCGAAGCACTTGTCGACTCAGCAGCTTCCCACAACCTCGTCAGGGCCGAACTAGTTGCACATAACGACTGTAAGGAATCCTCGCTGAAGAAAATAAACTTGGCCCACACCTCCGCATCCATGACTATTACAGCGGAGACAACTCTTCTCTGGGCTATACAAGATAAAGAGCTAAAAGATGATTTTCTGGTCGTAGACGGATTACGAGAAGCCCTAATTTTGGGGAACGCTTGGCTTACCGCCCAGAGAGCCGTTGTGAACTTTTATCGGGGATGTTTGCACTTTGGCCGCTGCGAGAGGATGAGTACGCACCTAATTCCACGGCGTCTCCCTACCAGCCGAGCGAAGGTTGAGCTGCCAAAGGTTCCTGACCTCCCAGAAGACCAGATGCGGGGCATTTACAGATTATTGACTGATTTTAAGGAGCTCTTTAGCCCATATGCAGGGCCCGCACCTTTACAACCACACGTCATTCACCTAAAGGATAAAAATCCAATTCGCATTGCACCTCACCGGTTATTGGATGCAAAGAAGAAGGAGCTGTACGACCAGCTAGAAGGAATGTTAGCGGATGGAGTAATCGAAGCCAGCAGGTCCCCATACTGCTTTCCTGTCGTGATGGCCCCTCGGAAGGGGCGGACTGGATTTCGATTCTGCGTCGATTATCGTTGACTGAACGAGGTTTCCGAAGGAGCGCTATCAACCCTACCTGTGATCCACGAAACACTGAAAGATCTCGGAACGGCCAGGGTGTTCACCACCTTAGATCTTACGAAGGGGTATTGGCAGGTACCGATGGACCCGGGATCGAAGCACTTGACCGCATTCGATACCCCTGACGGTGCATGCTATCAGTTTCGAGTAATGCCGTTTGGGCTCAAGGGCGCCCCAGGAACTTTTCAACGTCTTATGAGTCAAGTCGTGCTCGCCGGTTACCTGAGAGAATTTTGCATGGTCTATATAGACGACGTAGTAGTATTCTCTCCCGACGTGGAAAGTCACCTGTACCACCTGAGGCTGGTGTTCGAACGACTACAACAATTTGGACTCCGTTGTGCCCCGGAAAAATGCACGCTCGTCGCGGAACAAATTGACTACTTGGGTCACACGCTTAGCGCCAGGGGTAATCAACCACAGCCTATTCACGAGAAAGCGATAGCTGCAGCCACGCCTCCCCGGACCCGGAAAGAGCTAAGAGGATTTTTAGGGTTATGCAACTGGCTGCGGGAGTACGTCCCTCGATTCGCGGAGCTAGCGGCCCCGATGACAGACCTACTTAGTACACGGCGACCGTACCGATGGACACCGGCCGCCCAGGATGCCATGACGAGGGTCCAAGAAGCACTTAGTGGCCCGCTCACGTTGTCTCGACCGGATTTCAATCGAGAATTTATTATTCAAACGGATGCGAGTAAGTTCGGCATAGCGGCCGTATTGTACCATTCCCGTCCAGACGGAGGGAAGGATGTTATTTCTTATGCTAGCGCAAAATTTACTGAATCCGAGCAACGCCTTCATTCGAATGAGCAGGAAGCGCTGGCAGCCGTGTGGGCGATCAAGCGATATCGGCCGTACCTCGAAGGTAGGCACTTCAAACTGCGGACGGATAACCAAGCTCTCACGTGGTTACATAACGCGAAGGATCAACGAACCAAACTGACTCGCTGGGCGTTGCTTCTTCAGGAGTTTGACTTTACGTTGGAACATTGACCGGGAAAGGACAACGAATTACCCGACGCCTTGTCTCGCATGCCCAGTAATACGGCCGTAAACCCAGACTTAGAAGAATTTGACAGAATGGTGTACCCCACGAATGGAGACAGTAGCGAAGCATCAGGTGCTCACGTGATGCACTTGGAAGTCCCTCTGGAGGGTGATCCTCCTCCCCGGCAGGTAGAAGACCTGAATCGGGAGCGCAGTGAAACGCCGATCAACGTAGCATTAGCCGAAGAAATCAGGGAGCGGCAGAGGACGGACCAGGACACCCAAAGGAAACTTAGGCGGCTTCGCCACATTAGCACACGAGCCAATCCCTGTGCACAAGATCGTCGCTTCATGCGGACTTATGATCGAATAGGAGAATACCTCTGGAAGAGGAGGGCACACGGCGAGCCCCAGTTGGTGGTACCAACAAGCATGACCAGCAAGGTTATGACCGCCTACCATAATAGCCCCGTAGCGGGCCACCCGGGGGCGAAGGAGACCCTTAGGGCGGCCCGAAGCCACTACTTCTGGCCGAACATGCGAAGCGACATAGAAAAACATGTTCACGAATGTATGATCTGCTTGACTACACGAGCCCGGCCAATACGCCCGGCGGCCCCCTTTGGTAGTACCCAAGCGAATAAACCATTTGAACTCGTAGCCATCGACTTGATGGGACCATACCCCACGACCACCAAAGGGAACCGATTCATATTAGTGGCGACAGATCTCTTCAGTAGATGGGTTGAAGCCTTCCCGATTCGCTCGAGTAAGGCTCCACACTTAATAAAGCTGTTAGAGACAGAGGTCTTCAATCGATTCGGCTACCCCCGAGCCGTGCTTACAGATAACGGATCCCAGTTCAGACATACGCTATGGAACCACGCCATTGAGCGTTGGCAATGCCTGCATTGGACTACAGCCATATACCACGCGCGGGCTAACGTCACGGAACGACGCAATCAAGAAATAAAAAAGGGACTACGGATCTACCTACAAGGTCAGGCGCACATAAACTGGGATACCTACTTGCCCACAATCCTCGGGACTCTACGCGTCAGAATGCCGCCACCGGTATAACACCAAGCCCTGCTAGGTTACGACCTGCCTCGACCCGGCGAATGGATGGTGCACACATCCGACGAATTTACTGAGCCGGCCACTATTGCACGCGAACGGGAAGTCCAAGACCAAGCAATCAGGGACTCCCAGCGCAAGTACAGCGAGGGCTACGCCCCACTGGTTGAAAACCGATCTACTTACGAGACGGGCCAAGAGGTCCTGATGAAGGAACACCCTCAATCGAACTTAGCAGCGGGATTCCACGCCGGCTTTGCCCCCAAGTGGAGTGGACCTCACAAGGTACTGATGCCAACGGGTCGAGGAAATGTCTATTGGATCGAACGCCAAGGGAAACCAAGTAAGGTACACGCAGACCAGCTGCGACCGGCACCTGCGCAGGAAGAACAGAGGCTAGACGAAGCCTAATTTAAAATCCTCCTAGTTATAGACGGACCATATATATACGTGAAAAAAAAAACCCAATGCAACTTTCCACGACGATTAGTATTAAGTCATATTGTTTAGTTATTTCGTCATCATGTTAGCTTAAGTTTAGACGTACAAAGAAATAGTGTTTATATTTAATTAGTTTTAATAGCTAGTAATTAATATAAATTATACGTCGTGAATTCAGTCAAAAAAAACGAGGGGCGATTGATATAGCATTTTGTAATCACCTAAAATAATTGACCGAATTCACCGATATATTTAGATTTACAATGTGCATTGTAAATAGTAGGAATTCCCAGATTAGACCGGCCATAAAATAAATTTAGTACAAAGGCTAGCCGAGCCTATTGTTAGGAAAAATCGTAACTAAAATAATATAATCTTAACTGCTATTTTGGGAAAGCCCGCAATTCCGTTAGAATTTTATGGGACGTCAATAAAAGATAATCCCCTTAAGGGAATTGAGCCGCGGATGTAACGACCGCTGAACAATACAGGTAGACAGGTAGACAGGTAGACAGGTGGACAGAAGGACATTGGGCTCTAGGAGACAGTCGATTGCGAGAGTCCGCCCAGGACGGAGAGTCGCGTGCAGTCTTCCACCGGGGAAGCAAAAGTCGGTTGCAGTAGTCCGCCCAGGACACCCAGCCAAGTGAAACCTTCCGCCCAGGAAGGTTCCAATTCTCGCCCCTTGGAGAGGCCGCCCAGGTCCTCTGACGACGAGAGAATTCTACGCTTCCATCCCAGAAGGAAGCAGCTGATCTTCGCCCTTCGGAGATCAACATCGGAGACCGCCCAGGCCTCTGATTATCGCCGCGTTGCACCTACTCCCGATCCGGAGGTACACGAATACCTAGTGCGAACGCGAGGACTCTACATACAACGCAGCCACTGGACCCTGGACATCCATCACCAAAAAGGGAAGTGCCTGACTCTAATCATAATTCCTCCCACAACATAAGCCAGTGAACCGCTAATTTTAAGTACAAAGACTTAACAGTAGAATTAAGAAATTACCTAAGTCAGTGAACCTCTAATTTTAAGTACAAAGACTTTAACAGTAGAATTAAGTAATTGCGTATCTAGTTTTATTAAATTTATTATGTCTAATTAAGTTTTACACTAGTTTTAAGACTAATCCCAGGTATATAAAAATAAATTACTTGTAACTACCTAAGATCGCATTTCTATTCCTCCCTCTTTGCGTTATTCCTAGAATAATACCTACTGCCCGACGCCCGTCATATCAAAATAATTAATTATCAACATTGATATAGCCTTTTGTAATCACCTAAAATAAATGACCGAATTCACCGAAATACTTCTCTAAAATGTGCATTTTAAATAATAGGAATTCCCAGACTGGACCGGCAATAAAATAATTTAGCACAAAGGCTAGCCGAACCTATTGTTAGAAAAATTGTAACTACTACATCGTAAAATAAAATAATCTTAATTGCTATTTTGGAAAGTCGGCAATTCCTTTGAGATTTTATGGGACGGCAATAAACACCTCAAAGGAATTAAGCCGCCCGACGGAACGGCCGCTGAACAATGCGGGTGATAAAAGAATACCTACAGGTAGACAACCGACAGAGGGCTCTAGGAGACAGTCGGGTGCAGTCTTCCACCGAGGAAGCACGAGTCGGTTGCAGTAGTCCGCCCAGGACACACAGCCAAGTGAAACCTTCCGCCCAGGAAGGTTCCTATTCTCGCTCCTTGGAGAGGCCGCCCAGGTCCTCAGACGACGAGGGAATTTTACGCTTCCATCCCAGAAGGAAGTAACTGATCTTCGCCCTTCGGAGATCAACATCGGAGAGTGCCCAGGCCTCTGATTATCGCCGCGTTGCACCTACTCCCGATCCGGAGGTACATGAATACCTAGTGCGAACGCGAGGACTCTACATACAAAGCAGCCACTGGACCCTGGACAGCCATCACCAAAAAGGGAAGTGCCTCTGACTCGAATGATAATTTCTCCACCCTGTCAGCCAAGTAAATCTCTAACTTTAAACAACAACTTTTTCATACAAATAAGCCAGGGAACCTCTAATTTTAAGAATACAACTTTTTGTGTAGATTTAAGGAAGTAATTAGTTAATTTTAAGTACAAAGACTTTACAAGTAGATTTAAGTAATTTGCCTATCTAATTTTATTGAATTAATTATGTCTAATTAAGATTAACTCTAGTTTTAAGACTAACCCCACGACTATCAAAATAAATTACTTGTAACTACCTAAGATCGCATTTCTGTTTCTCCCTTTTTGCGTTATTCCTAGAATTATACCCATTGCCCAACTCACCGTCATATCAACATCTGTCGTATTTAAAAAAAACTCTATTTCAAATTCGTACCGCATTGAATATTAATACTTAAATATATTTTTAAAAACAAACAAATGACAACACTAAATCGTAGAGAAAATAATATTTTCCAATTATCCAATACGGAAAGTTCCTTTCAGCTAACAAAGTTTTCAACATATGATATTTAATAACTGTTTAGTTTTAATAGATTTTTTTATATTTGAAATATTTGGGTTTTTATTATAAACTTGATTTAAGCTCGAGACGGCAGCACTAAAATTATATAATTTTTATAAATGTAACCTAAAAATTATTGCGGTTATTTTATGCTATTTTTTCACCGGGAAAATTAAGAACTTCCCAATATTTCCAAGATAAACCAGGAGCGACTATAAAAAGCAGGCGCCTAGGCAATATTAAATATTATATATAAAAGTAAACATCGTGAAGTAAATATGCACGTCCTTTTCTTGTTACTTTTTTATTATTATAACAAACTAAGAATCTAAAACCTACTTCATATATAATACAATGTTTTAATTAGACATAAAATAGGTTTTCTGTTTTTTAGTTTGGTTTTATTTTACGTAAATAAAAAAAATAATAACCTAAAAACCACACAAAAACTTGAAACTTTAAATGAATTAAAATGCGTGATTTTGCTTCTTCGGTAACTGAAATAGTTTTTCATTAATTTTATGCATATTTCGAAAATCGTGCTAATGCATATTTAATCATCGTGATAAACACATTCATTGTCTATATTACATTGGTTTACACAACATATTTCATATTATTTTTACATTCTTTGTAATTTATGTATTTTTTTATTCAAACAATAAACAAAACAATTGTATTTTATTCCCACCTATAACAATATGTAATACATTCAAAGTTTATTCTTGAACTCATCTTGTTGTCTACGCAAAATGTTTTGTTTTTAATCAAAACAAAATATTTTAGCAGGAGATGGAATGTGTACGAAAACGATTGTTTTTGTGTATGGTTTTTTGTGTAATGTTTCGGAAAAAAGTTCGCAGGAGATGCTACTTAACACTTGCGTTATTGACTGATCTCGATATGTTCGATACACGTATCATTTCAAGTATTCATCGTTATATGATATTGACAGATACAAGGTACCTATCCATATCGGAATCGCTGCATAATGCAAGTTCCAAGTTGAAATGCAGTTCTGTCCGCCGCCATACTCTGAAATCAGGCGTATTTTTTTATATGAATACCGCACAAGAGTCCTAACTACTCCCAACCGTCTGGAGCCAGTGAGACTATACCATTCCCAATCGGGGAATGTTGTAAGGCTGAAGGTATTGGGAGGGAGAGGAGAGGGGGGAGAGGAAGGTGGGGAAATACCTGGCTATTTAGATCTGGTTACCAAACACGACTAAAACCATTTCAAGCAACGTTTCAATTCTGAATGGTGGTCTTTCACCAGGGCGATACTGAGAGTATCTTCCACTCTGGAACGTGCGCAAATATACTATATATAATTTTTAAATGAATTAATTGTGAAACAACACAAATTAATTAAATAAAATTTACTTGCGCACGCCGGGATTTGAACCCGCGACCTTTGGATTCATAGTCGAGAGCCGTACCCGTCAACCGTGAAGGCCGTCAAGGCGTAAGTGTATTATATTATCTGACTGATACACTCGGAATAGGACTGAGTCATTCCTGTTCTTTTGCGATAATACCCGTTCCTGATATATTCGTTTTCCGGTATTACGTTAATTTTTGTACTATTTGATGCACTTTAATAAAAACAAAAAGTTTATGGTTTTTCTTTGAATAAAATAAAAACGTTGACGTAAAAAAATATAAACATACCATACAAATAAAACAAAAAACGGGGTAGAAGAAGTTCTCGCATAACTGTATTAATTCATTTTTCTATTCATTTTACAGTAAGTAGTACCTAATGAAAGTTACATGATAATTATTTCTTTTTATTTTATAATTTAAGATATTTTTACAAAAATATAAGGCAAAAACTTTCGAAAAACTACTTTTTAGTAGTTTGTCTAACGGGAGCTTGTTATTCAAAACCTTATACTAAATTTATAGTTAAGGTTAAGTATCTACATAAATTAAAAACATGTAAGAATTATATAGAATATTAAGAATATTACTTAAAAATATTTTTACAAAAAAATTAAAATAAATAAAAGCAAATAACACTAAATCGTACAGAAAATAATATTTTCCAATTATTAAATTCAGAAAGTTCCTTTCAGCTAACAAAGATTTCAACATATGATATTTATTAATTGTTCAGTTTTAATACATTTTTTTATTATTTCAGCAGGTAACATATTTAAACAACTAGAAATCATGTGATCTAAAGTTCTTTGTCCTTATTTGTTTGTACGCTTAGGTAATATATGTTAATTAAAAATACAACAAAAAGATAATGAGACATTGTGTACATATTTCAAGTGTTCGAGTGTGTTACATAACATGATGTTATGATTTATGATGGATGTATTAATCCAAATATAACGATTTTGGTTTGGCCGTTGACGAATAAAATGTCCCAGATACGGGGATTACCATAAAATTATCACCGTTGGATCATCTGTGGCCTGTGATGAAAAAATACGAAACTGTCAAGAACTACGTTTCAGAAATCGAGTTTTCCCCCACGCGGACAGAGATCGATAAAGGCTGGGCTATCCGGTATGGTTATTTCATCATTTTTTTTTAATCTTTGTTTCCTCGATGGCATTTTAGAATAAAGTATTCAAACATTGTGTTCACGCATAATACTTGTGATAGGTCAGGTTGATTAAAAAAAATTGAAAAAACAAACATCCCGTTTTCGGTCATTAATCTATAATAATAATAAATGTCAGAAAGAGTCAGAATAATCTGTATAAAACGATATATTAATGTGAATTAAGCAAGGAGTGTGTGCCAAGATCGAGTTTTTGGCGGTCTATCCTCTCTGCATAATCTTGCAGTGAAACGGTGATATGGTTACTTTACAGTCGGATGGTTTCTCGATAAAGAAGCATTGAGTTTTCTGATTAAATACTTTATTTTCGTTGCGAAAATTATAAAACCACTAAAAATTACCTATCACAAGTATTATGCGCGAACACAGTATTTGAATATTTTATTTTAAAATGTAATCGAGGAAACGAGGATTCAAAAAAAATGCTGAAACAACCGTATCGGAAAAGTCGGCCTTTATATCGATCTGTGTCCGCGTGGGGTAAAATCCGAATTCGGGAACGTAATTATTGTTATTTAGTTTCATATTTTATCGTCAGAGGCCACAGACAAGTCAACGGTAAAGACTTTATGGTAATCCCCACGTCTAGGAATATTTATTCGTCAACGGCCAAACTCAAATAATTATATTTGGATCAATACGTCCATCATAAATCACAACATAACATTATGTAACACACTCGAACATTTGAAATATGTACAGCCTGGCAGAGTATTCTAGACATATAATAAATTCTGAACTAAGCAGTTCGACTCCAACCGTGCAAAGTGCTCATGAAATAGATATTTTTGGAAAATGTTCAGAAACATTTGGAAAATAAATTCGAGAGAATCGTTTCTTTAGAACCGGAGATTTCAGCTAAAACATTTCGACCCCAATTGTGAAAAGTGCTCATGAAATAGGTTGTTTTTTTTTAATTATTCGATATTTGAAAATTTTCAATAAGAATCGATTTTTCCGAAACCGTGTTGAATGTGTTTATCACGATGATTAGATTTGCATAAAATTAACGAAAAACTATTTCAGTTACCGAAGAATCGAAATCACGCATTTTAATTCATTTAAAGTTTCAATTTTTTGTATGTTTTTAGGTTATTATTTTTTTTATTTACGTAAAAAAAAACCAAACTAAAAACCAGAAAACCCACATTATGTCTAATTAAAACATTGTATTATATATAAAGTAGGTTTTAGATTCTTAGTTTTTGGATAATAATAAAAACTGACAAGAAAAAGACGTCCATATTTACTTCACGATGTTTATTTTTAAAAGTTCTTAATATGAGGCCTGTAGTCCTATTAAGCCGCGTCTCCCGCGACTGTTTTTTGAAAACATTTACACAAAAAACAAAACAAAGGGGCGTTACCATACACATTTCCGTGTGCGTATAGAATATTTTTGTCTTCCGAAATCAATGGAAAACATTCCTCTCGCGGGTGAAGAGGGGAAGGGGGGAAGAGTTTGTTTAATTTTTTTTTTAAATCGTCGAACGGTGCGGATCTATCTATTCAAAAAATAAACAAAACAATGGTGTTTTATTCCAACTGTATCAGACGCATATTCATTCCAAATTTAAAGATGTTAATAAGATGAGATGAAACGATTACCCAGCCGTGATAACGAGTCTTATCACTGTGCACATGTGGAATTCGCATTGGTTTAACCAATTCATTTGCTTTATGGTTTTGTTTTCATATTTTTATAGGTCTCTGTGCATTCCTAAAATAATATCACTGTTCACATGAGAGGTTCGCATTAATCGAGTAATTTATTTTCCATTTTTTTTACGGTGTGAATGGCAGTTGTGGCACGGATTGTTCGTACATCGGTAGCTGCTAATGGCAGCGAAAAGATTAATATTCGTAAGATGATGTATCCTTGATAAAGGATTTTATTACTGTACAAATGCGAGATTTACAATTTGTTTTAATGGATTCATCTGTGTTATAGTTTTGTTGATCATATTTGCGGGCATTTCTTTCCTGAAAATAATTGCCCCCATTAATAATAATTACCCCTAAACGTGGAACAGATGTTGAATATTTTTTAAATAAATAGAGAAACAACTAGTACGGAGAGTCAGTTGTCATTCAAGAGCCGAACAAGTCTTTTACTTATCTTGCCTTCGCCTTACCTGAAACCTTCCATCTGCTGCCTCGCCAAGCCTCTGAATTCTGCCTGAGGGATCCTGGGACCTACCTAGTCAGGAGTAGCCGGCCCTGCTCGGGCTCGCCAGCACCAGGATCAGGCAGAGAACAACCTCATACAGTGCTCTCACTTTAGCACTGGGTGCGAGAGACCAGAAGAATGGCACTACTATAAGGCATCCTCAGAAGATATTGAACGTATTTGGAACCAGCGCCCTATATTTACAGTTTTTGTGCACGCAGGTGTCTAGAACCACATCTGTCCAGTACACCAACCTATAAAAATACGTAGTACATTCAAAAGAATATTCTTGAACTCATCTTGTTTTCTACGCGAAATGTTTTGTTTTCAAAACAAAATATTTTAGCAGGAGACGGAATGTGTATGAAAACAAATGTTTTTGTGTAATGTTTCGGAAAAAAGTTCGCAGGAGACGCGGCTTTCGAAATAGCAGACATAATAAGAGAATACACAACAGTTAAATAAATGATTATTATTACTGATAAATAAACAAACTTCTTATAATAAGATATTATTATTTCGCTTAGTTCAAATAACCAAAAAAAACCGTCCGATTTATGACGAAGTACCAACCGACGGGTCGCATGGATAGATCCGCACCGTGCGGCAATTAAAAAAAAAGAAGCAAACCCTTCCCCTCTTCATCCGTGAGAGGAATGTTTTCCATTGATTTTGGAACACAAAAACACTCTATATGCACACGGAAATGTGTATGGTAACGCTCCGTTGTTTTGTTTTTTTTTTGTTGTGTAAATGTTTTCAAAGTCGCAGTCGCAAATGTTTTCAGTCGCAGGAGACGCGGCTAATTCAGTGTCGATATCTTGCGGTATTATAATATCTCTACCTGTCACAAATATATTAGGCTCATCCCTACTAATCTCATGTCACTGACTGTGTCGCGGAAATCGCGTTGCCGGTTGATATTGTCGACTGTTGAGTTGATGTTGGCTGCGTGGCGGCCAGCGATGTTACATCTGAGAAGTCCCTTGATCTGGGGGATTTTTACTTTTAAAGGGAGAAAGGGAGTTTTTTAAAAAATGGTAAGAAATCTAGGGAATTTTGAGCAACGGTATATGATGCATTTTATTCAGTGGCCATCTGCATTATCTGCAATCAATGTGTCAAGCTTCAAATGGTTTGGGTTTGTGTCTATGAAATATTAAATGTAGATAGGGGATTTCCAATGTTATAAACTAATGTTGTTGTCCTTTGTGTCTTTTGTCTTTCTTTGTTTTTTTCACACTTGATATAGCCTTTTGTAATCACATAAAATAATTGACCGAATTCACCGAAATATTTAGCTTTAAAATGTGCATTTTAAATAATAGGAATTCCCAGATTAGACCGGCCATAAAATGAATTTAGGACAAAGGCTAGCCGAACCTATTGTTAGAAAAATCGTAACTAAAATAATATAATCTTAACTGCTATTTTGGGAAAGTCCGCAATTCCTTTGGAATTTTGAGACAGCAATAACCAACCTCAAAGGAATTGAGCCGACCGACGGAACAAAGTCCGCTGAACAATGCGGGTTAAAAGATAATACCTACAGGTAGACAGGTAGACAGGTAGACAGAGGACAGAAGGCTCCAGGAGACAGTCGAGTGAAAGCTTCCACCGAGGAAGCACGAGTCGCGTGCAGTCTTCCACCGAGGAAGCACGAGTCGTTGCAAGAGTCCGCCCAGGACGGAAAAGTCGGTTGTAGTAGTCCGCCCAGGACAGACAGCCAAGTGATACGCTTCCATCCCAGAAGGAAGTAACTGATCTTCGCCCTTCAGAGATCAACATCGGAGACCGCCCATGCCTCTGATTATCGCCGCGTTACACCTACTCCCGATCCGGAGGTACACGAATACGTAGTGCGAACGCGAGGACCCTACATACAAAGCAGCCACTGGACCCTGGACAGCCATCACCAAAAAGGGAAGTGCCTCTCACTCTAATGATAATTCCTCCCACAATGTCAGCCAGTGAACCTCTAATTTTAACTACAAAGACTTTAACAGTAGAATTAAGTAATTGCCTAAGCCAGTGAACCTCTAATTTTAAGTTCAAAGACTTTAACAGTAGAATTAAGTAATTGCGTATCTAGTTTTATTGAATTTATTATGTCTAATTAAGATTTACCCTAGTTTTAAGACTAACCCCACGTATATAAAAAATAAATTACTTGTAACTACCTAAGATCGCATTTCTGTTCCTCCCTTTTTGCGTTATTCCTAGAATAATACCAACTGCCCGACGCACCGTCATATCACACTTACGTCGCCATATTCTCCCATTCGGATCTTTTTGTACTTCGCGCTTTGTAGCTTGTTTTGTTTTGTGCAGGTTCATTTGAAATATCTGTTATACGGTTCGAAAGACAAGAGAATAATTTCACACAGGAGGCTGTGAGAGAAATAATTTCCCTCTTTGGGGATGCTGTGTGGAGGGTCTTTTGGAGGATAGGAAGGAGTGAACTCAGGTCTCGAAGAGACTCATGTTGTAGGAGGGAGGAAACACCGAGGCCGGCAGATCATTCCACAGCCGAGCTGTGAACACGAGAATGAGTCGGGCGCACTTACGATTTGTACAGTAATTCCCATATCCAAGTAAAATCCTAGATACATCCAGTTTTTAGGAGACTAGCTGTTTACTTATAGTTTTTATCCACGATGTTGGTTGAGTGCGTACGTAAATTGCGTAGGAGTACAGTCGCCAGTATCCAAATATACTTTCCGGTTGCCGAATTATGGGTAATGGATGTGTGAAGCTATTAAAAGAATTGCTCAATTCTAATGAGATTTTTTTAATGATATCGGCTCGGCCGCTTTCAAAATGCTGGCTGTCTCGCACGTAAACAACAATGCCCTCTGACGGCACCTGAAATACGAGGATTACATTTGTGTTTTTGTTTTAACGACTACTTGAACGATTATTATTATTACGACCCCGACAATATCTACAATTAAAAAATACATAAAGTATAGCTCCCGGTTTCTCCAGATTTTCAAAACACTTTTTTTGCGAAATTTAAAAAACTGAAATTTTGCGTCTTTCGTATTTTTAACAGTTTGATGTTTCAAAGATCCATAGTTCACTATGGAAATGACATTACAACCTGAAAATAGTTACACTGCACTTGAAAATACACTGATTTCTAATAAAGTTTTTGTTTTCCAGAAACTAAAACCATTTTCGATAAGTTTCCGCCATCTCCCACAGTTGAATGGCAGAGGGAAATCCGTTGACAGCAGTCAGCCAAGAAAAAACATCGTCCCATATAAAAAGAAATCCCCGAAGATATTCCGTTTGTTTTCGGGGATTTATTTAACATTCATCAGACGAGAAAAATACAATAAAAGGGGATTTTCACAAACTCCGCAATCTGCTAACTATTTATCTTATCTATGCTTTTCTCTGAAATTTGATGACGTTTTCGTATTTTTAGCTATTTCTGTTGATTGGTAGGCATGCGAGGTGCGAGTATTTATCTATCAGTGTTCTTTCAAACTCCGGACCCGGACCCAATTATTAACTAAACACTAAACAGGTCGGAACTGTTCTGGACAACAGTTGACGAATTGAAACAAACTTATAATCTCCAGTTTCCAGTCTAAATTTTAATGTAAAATTACACTTGTAATCAATAATAATCATTGGTATTTATAATAAAATCGTGTTATTTTCGGAATTAAATACCCGTTAATTGTCTCCTTTGTGTTGATTACCACAAGAAATCATTAAGATGAACAACGTTCAGGTAAGTGTTTCTTTCTGAAATTTTATCTTATTTTTATATGTAATATTCCACCGTTATTGAGGTTATGTCCCCTTTCAATCGAAGTTGTGCTCATTTTATTTCACATAATATGTAACAACAACTATATTATTGTAATTTTTTCACATTCGAGATGATTCCGCATAATTGCTCTGTGGAAGTAAACGCAGTTTAATTGCAATCAATAAATGGATTGGTCTAGTTTCCTCTTGTAAAATTCTTATTTTCCCGGGCACCGGGCATTGGCAATCTGCAATCTGCAATCTGCAATCGAGCCGAGTAATGTCGAATGTGCATTATGCCTATGTCATATCTCAAGGGCGTTGACATATTAACAAATAATAATCCCAGAGTTTACGCTGCCGACCAATTTGTCATCCTGTGACAACAATGTCGATATTTTTATAGTTCGAACTATCGCCGGGTTGTACTTTTTGTGCTGTTTTCGAATCTATTCCAATATTATTTTTTTGATACTCATTTTTAGTAAATAAGCAGATAAGCACGTCATTTTTGGTTAGTTTTTTTTTTATATAATATTTCTAAAAATCGTAGATTTTCGGTTCTTAGTTTGGGTTTTTTTAAACTAACCTAAAAGCCATACAAAAACTTGAAACTCTACCAAGCTTTAAATGAATTAAAATGCGTTATTTTGCATCTCTGGTGACTGAAATAGTTTTTCCTCGTTGTAATTAAACTAATAAAAAGTGTTTTTTTGTGCGTATTAAGAATGAAATATGCGTATTTACTCTTCATTTTTTTTTGTTGAAAAATACGCCATCTTGCTTTATTTTTTAACAGTTCAACGGATACCTTACGAGCTGAAAATACTTGTTGATCTAAAAATACTTGTTGATCTAAAAATAACAGATACAAAAAGCTGTGCTAATTTCATAGAATTCACTGTTTTGCCTCCAACAATCAGATTTTCTGTTATATATCAGCTGAACTGGGATATTTATTATTCTATGAGGAACGGCTGCATTGCCTGTTTCATACATAACTTAATTTTGGATTTGAGGCCAAAATGCCCACCCAAACTAAATGATTTTTTAAAAAATTAATGGTTTAGTAAATACCTAGTACGTATGACAAGTATTTTATTTAATTTTGTTTTAAATTATGAAGTATACTCCATAACAAAAAAATAATAATAATTTTAGAGGCAACTTAGAAAATTATTTGCAGGTTTATCGTATTTTTTTTTTAATTATCATATTTGCTATTTAAATATGATTATGTAAATAAAAAATAAAAACAGAAGATAAAAAAAAAAACTCTTTTACGGGTCGATATTTTAAATTATGTACGGCAAATTTGTGTTCCAACGTAAATTGGTCGTTTTTAATTTAATTTATAATTTATTTTAATATAAAAAAAAAATTATATTTCATTATATTTTCAAAGTAGACAGGGTAAACCTTTTTTTGTCACCGTTAGCCCCCAAATAAATGTTAAAGGTGCCTCTAAAATTGTGAAAAATCAATTCCTTTAATAGCATAATGTAAAACAAAAATAAATAATTTACTTCCAATCCGTACTAGATATTTACTATACTTTTTAATTTCAAAAAAGATCATTAGCTTTAGGTGAGTATTTTGGCCTTAAATCCAAAATTAAGTTTTGTGTGAAACAGGCCGCGCAGCCGTTTCTTTTAAGATAAAAATATTGGCCGTCTTCCCAAATCTGCTTTTCTTGAATATTCTGTCCTTCCCAAATTTACTCTTCTTGAATATTCTGTCCTTCCCAAATCTACTTTTCTTGAATATTCTGTCCTTCCCAAATTTACTCTTCTTGAATATTCTGTCCTTCCCAAATCTACTTTTCTTGAATATTCTGTCCTTCCCAAATTTACTCTTCTTGAATATTCTGTCCTTCCCAAATCTACTTTTCTTGAATATTCTGTCCTTCCCAAATTTACTTTTCTTGAATATTCTGTCCTTCCCAAATTAATGCTTTCGTCGAGTGACCACGTATATTTCGTTTAAAATTATTGGGGAAAAAATTCCCCTCATTTTAAAAAGACAAACTCCCATCACGTGACTAACTCACTCGCTATTTTATCTGTCTGCAGTCACAGCTGACTATTTTATCTCAGATCCAATAAACATCACATTTTTTCATATCGTTATCATTGATAAGCCTGGCCAATATTAGTGATTAATGATTTTTTGATAACACGGATCGACAATACCAAATAGTGCAATTTATACTAGGAGAAAGCAGAAGTTCAGTTAGTATACTAATATTAATGAATATGCAGATAAATCTATCTTTTGTCCCAGTGGTTTATCATAGCCGTCACCTCGGTAATATCTGTCAAGAGAGCAGATTTTCAAATAAACATTTTTGCACAGTTCGGTCACTTTTGCTGTGAATTTTGCTATTTCTGATTAACAAAAAGAAATTTAACTACTATGGGACTTTTTTTAATTTTTTAAAATAAATATATCGACCTCGTCGACTGCAACGCTACCTATATTAAATTATATAGAGAAATAACTGATTCAAACCACTGTCAAATTCTTCAGTTTAATATTGACATGCTAAATAACTGGTGCTCACAAAACAATTTATATCTAAATGTTGAAAAATGTAAAACTCTAACCTTTTCCAGAAAGAAAACGTCTCTCTTTTTTGACTATTCAGTAAATCAAATTAATCTATAAAGAGTTACAGAAATGAGAGATCTCGGAATTATAATGGATGAGAAACTAAATTTCACTGCTCACATTCAACAAATTGTAAATAAAGGTATGAAAAAAATTTCAATCGTTACAAGTAATAAAATTATTGTACATATCCCTAGTTAGAAGTTTAATTGAACATAATTCCATAGTGTGGTCGCCTTTCTACAAAATACATATTCACAATATTGAAAGAATTCAAAGAAAATTTTTGCGTTTCATAAATTTTAAAGTAAACATACCTTTAGAGCACATAAATTACCCATCGTTAATGAATATTTTAAATATTCCAACATTAGAAAACAGACGGAAAATTAACGACCTAACCTTTTTACTAAAATTGTTAAACTGTAAATTAAATTGTTCTGAACTCCTGCATTTAATAAACTTGTACATACCCAATCGAACTACAAGACAGACATTAACTTTCTACATATCTTTATCCCGTTCTAACTATAGTTTAAATTCACCAATTCAACGCTTACACAGCCTTGGTAACAAATACTTAAATGATATGGATGTATTTGACAATAATCTAAACTTGGCAAATTTCAAAAGGAGGATGAGTGATTTGTTTCTGCCTGGTTTATAAATTATTGTTAACTACAACTTTTTACATTATTTACTTATTTGTTATCAATGTCAGTATTGACTTGGTGGATATTGCACCCGTTATTTTTTATTTTTTCTGTTACTGTGTATGATTAGTTTTTGGTGCAGTTACTGAAATGTGTTTTGCACCTGTGTGAATATTATAACTAACTAAATATGTAAAAGCCCATATAGGGCGTATATAATATAATAAATATCCGGCAGACGGGAAGGGCTTTCTCCACTAGATTCATTCAAAGAACATATACGATATTATTATAATAAAACACTTTTTCAAAATTCGCAGAACATCTCTTAGTGAATAATCCCGTCCCACTTGACAACTACGAGCCTAAACCCTTACATATAGAAAGAAGGGGTCTTAGATTAAGTATGCTTGAACAATTAGAAATTAATAAACAAACGAATGATCCTAATATAACATTAATAAATAAAGTAAGGAAAATTATTTTATTTCACTTTCAAGTATTTTCACGCTATCAAAATTTAAAATAGTATTTTACCATTTTTCTCCCTTCCTTGTCCCTTGGAAAGCATAAAAATATCTTATTTGGAGTTTTCCTTGTAGTATTTGTACACATAAGTACTAAACAATATTTACATCGCACGTGGGGAGACATCGGAAAAAATATAGTTACAAACTACACAAACTGACAGTAGCATAGATAATAGATATGCTCATAGATAAGCATTGAAAAAATTAATTATCGATATCTGTCGTATTTAAAAAAAACTCTAGTTCGAATTCATACCGCATGGAATATTAGCAGCACTTTCTGAATTAAATGGTGGTTTAAAAATCTCAAAATAAAAACCGGAGAAAAATAATTGCCATCATCTGCGGTTGAGTTTTTTTTTTAATAAACTTTTACGAAACTTTTTAGGCCACATTTAAAAAAAATTAAGGTTAATGTTCATAAAAAACTTAAACTGCACCCAACATTTGTTTTTTATTGAAATTTTTATGACCGTTGAAGAAAAACGTTCAAAGGATTTTTGAAGGATATTTGATATTTAAAAATATTTTGTAAAACATACATAGAGCGGTCAGAAAAATATTGTATTTCTAATTTGATTTTGATGAATGCTAAACCTATGTAAATTTAAAAAATATATAATTCATATTTTTCTCCTTATACACATCATGTTTATCATATTGCGTAATAATATTATCATTATTTCGGAATAATAAATTATTCCACTCACCCTTAAACAAATAATATATTTTGCAATAAACCATCACTGAAATCATGAAATCAGATCCCTGTACTTATGTCTACATTCTAAATGTCAAATCATCAACATCACTTAATCTTAATAGATATTACAAGATAGAAGTGCCTTTCATGTCGTTTTAAAATAAATCCACTCTATCCACCAACTGTTATTTATTTGTAAGAAACAAACAGCTTTTAATACAAATATATATACAAAGGAACTTAACAAAATGTAATCCAACAAAGTTTCTTGTGCTAACAGTGGTTAAATAAAGATGTTTTATTTATGAAGCTAACAAGATAAAAACAAAATAAGAAGGAAGGGGGAGAGGAAGAGGAAGATAGGATCGGGACAGGAGATGCTCTCAATACATTTTATACTTATGCATCAATTTGTGATCATGCGTATTACCAGTTCGATATTTTAACAGGTTGTATTGTGAAGAATGTTGATATTGTGAAGAATGTTAATATTGTGAAGAATGTTAATATTGTGAAGAATGTTAATATTGTGAAGAATGTTAATATTGTGAAGAATGTTGATATTGTGAAGAATGATATTGTGAAGAATGATATTGTGAAGAATGTTAATATTGTGAAGAATGTTGATATTGTGAAGAATGTTGATATTGTGAAGAATGTTACTATTGTGAAGAATGTTAATATTGTGAAGAATGTTAATATTGTGAAGAATGTTAATATTGTGAAGAATGTTAATATTGTGAAGAATGATATTGTGAAGAATATTCGTGAAGAATTTTGATATTGTGAAGAATGTCGATATTGTGCGTTATATTGCACACAAATACGGGGAATTGGAGAATTTACCCTAAGATTCGTACTGCATGCGGGCAAATAAAAAAATCAGTTTGTCGGGTTGGTCTCCATGTGAATGTTTATAAATAATGAGCTCTGGCGAGTCCAGGCCATTTTATTCATAATTTTATATAACAAGATTTGATCAAATATTAAACTTAATACCTTTTGGTTCTAGCCCCGAGAGAGCTTATGAAAATAAATTATTTGTGCACTCCGTCTATCTTACACTGCCTGAATTGTATATCGTCATTCCATTTGATTGAAAAGTTAATTTTTTTTTAGGTTTGAATTTTAATCTCAGATGGATCAGACTTTTGGATCACGAAAGACGCTCATATCACATTTCTTCTGTTCTTCTTTATTCTATGATGAAAACAATCTGTTATATAATTATATGTAATACCTTCTAGCACAGAAAAGGATGGTCACCAATTTTATCTTACTTTACTTTCACCAATTTAATAATGTCTCTTCTTTTTCAGGCCCAGAATATGCTGGTCAACAACATGGCAGCCCTTATGTTAAATGGTAATTACTTATAAGTAAATATGTCTTACGGAGTTATACACAACTTTACTTACGTATTTGCAAAATAATAATGTTTTTATTTGTTATCGGCTGACGTGTTGCCCATCTCGCTAGGTGTGAAACGCCTGCGTTGAGATAGCCATTTACAGGGGTCGATATTTAGATAACAAATAGATTCATAGATTACAATTTAATAAAAACAAATTCAAAAGTATTCTAATTTAGAGATATAAAAGAATTTAGAAGCTGACAGGTTTATTGGAGGTGATGAAGGGAACTTTTGTTTTGCATATTTCTGATGTCACTAGGTTCAGGTAGGGAATTAAATAGCACTGTATTTAAAACTTCTTTGTCCATAAGAGGTGACACAAACTGGAATATTAAAAGATTTTACATGTGATTGTCTTAGGGCTCTAGTGCTTTTTCTCTCTTCAAACATATGGGTATTTTTAAATTGATGCAGCAGGATATTTTTTTAATGTGTTTTTCTTAAAAATAAAATCAGTACTCGTCCTTAATGGAACTTTACGAATAACCTTCACGATTAGTTTCTAGATCTTTGCTAAAGGCTCCAGGCAAGTATAAATGCATAGTACATAACATCATTAGATTATTTGATAACTCAATATCTGTGTTTTCTTTGCACTATTCTGTGGAATGTGTAGCATTGCACTACCCGGAACATGTTAATATATTTATAATTGATTTGTTTGAAGGAGGAAATCCACCAGACGACAGCTGTTTGGCAGCGTTTGGACACACCCAGTTCAAACCGTTCCAGTGGGAGATCATCCGGTCGCTGCTGGAGGGGAAGGACAACTGCGCCTTCCTGACCACGGGCTACGGCAAGTCCTTGTGCTACCAATACCCCGCCGTGCTCACTCGCCGCCTCGTGGTCGTCATCTCTCCCCTCATATCTCTCATGGAGCATCAAGTCAAGTGTTTGAAGGTGTGTTCACTTTACTTTCTAGCTCGGGTGTTTCAAACATCACATTAGATGACCACCACATCAGCGATCAGCGCCATTGTGAATTCTTGACATTAGAATAGTCCTCAAAGAACGCTGATTCACAGCCCGTTTCTGCATTAGATCAAATTGTGATTAACTTAACCTTAGCTTTATCGTCCATCGCTAGTATAACTTGTGTAAAATGACCATTCTGCCTACCGGACTGCCATCTATATCACTTAGAAAGCATCATTACTTCCACGGCCTCAAAATATTCAACTAATAGAACTTTATAAAATCTGGGAGAATGGATAGTACCTGAAAAGGGACTGTCAGACTCTGACAAGATGGTTAATGTTTATTACCTTTCTGACGTTCCTCCTCCGCTATGATTCAGTTTTTGAAGGCCACGACAGGACAAAAGGTTGAGTTTACCCATTTTGTCATTGTTTATTTATTTAACTTAAAATAGAGCACATGTATTCTAATATGAATGTAATATCTACATACACCTATGAATTACAAATCAAATTTAAAAAAGACAACATTAAAAATTCCACTTTCACTTTTTTCGTCACTTCCTTCTTAAATTTGAAAACATTTTCCTCTTGCATTTGTTGGAAGATCTTCATGGCTCTATATAGTAATGACTTTTGCGATTTTGCTATCTTTCAAAAGGGAAGTCTTATTTCATTTCTTCTTCACTTTCACTTTGTTTCGTCACTTCCTTCTTAAATTTGAAAACATTTTCCTCTTGTATTTGTTGGAAGATCTTCATGGCTCTATATAGTAATGACTTTTGCGATTTTGCTATCTTTCAAAAGGGAAGTCTTATTTCATTTCTTCTTCTTGTAGAGTGGTTATGTCTGTGTCAATGTTTATTAATTTTTCTCAAGAATTCAGAATTTTGTTGGACGTTAAACATTTTAAAGAGAAAAACTATTTCATTTAAGTATATAATTTGCTTAAAAGACAGTATGTTTAGATCCCTTATCATTTTTTTAAACTTTGGAATATTTACAAGAACAAAATACTGCTACAATAATTAATGTCAGGAACAATGATGGCATTGTATATAGTTTTACAGGATTCTGCACTGACATATCTTATCCTTCCGAGTAGTGAGACTTTTTTGGCAATTTTCTTTATAACATATATTGTATTTAGGGATAGAGTCAGTCTGGAATCTAAAATAACACCCAAAATTTCTCCAGCCATCATTGTCAAAGGAGTATCTGCTATTATCTTATTTCTGATATTCATTAATTTGGATTTTTCTTAAATTTAACTTTAATTTATTATTTTTAAGCTAAAGAGCTACGTTATTGAGGTCGTAGCTAAGTTGATTCCTAATTGAAAATCTTTATCGTAGAAATGAATGGGGTTGAGATGAGTAATACATATTATGTACATAGCTAGTACCTATTAACACAATCATGGACACAACGTCTATTGATGTCGTTTTAGACGAGATGTCATGTGACACAATGCACATATACGACTTTTAGTACGGGATGCGATATGACACAGTGGACAACAAGGCGAGTTTTGTATTGTAGTTCATTATATATAGCCTGTCTACTGTACGAAATGCAGCATTTGTCTTATCATGAGCCTCCGTTTTCCGGAAAGTGTCCGTGGATGTGTTATTCTTTATGATTCAAAACATTATTTTCTTTCTTCAGGATCAACATATTAAAGCTGTCTTCCTTGGAACAGCGCAGGAACAAAAAAATACTGTATTGAAAGAGTTGCATTCGGGCATCTATAATTTGGTATACATGACCCCAGAATTCTTGGCCAACGGAGGAGGTAAATATAATATTTTAAACACCGTTATAAGTGCCGAAAACAGTACTGTCCGTGTACAGCAATGATCGCATGGAAGGGACTATTATTAAATCTAATAAACAAGTATAATTTGCAGGTTTTAAGATATTACCGACACTGCATAGGAGCCGGAACATCGTGCTGATAGCGGTGGATGAGGCACACTGCGTGTCGCTCCTGAGCAAGGGGCGCAGCAAGGGTCTGCGTCCGGCCTACCACGGCCTGGGCCGGTTACGCGAGGTGCTGCCCAAAGTGCCCATCCTCGCCCTCACGGCCGTGGCCAATGATTTTGTCAAGCAGGACATCGTCGACATGCTGAAACTCGAGTACCACTCACTTATAGTTATTATTATATGCACTAAATTGCCATTATTTGAAGTGACCAGTGTTCCAAATGACACCGATTGTCAATTTTATGACAATGTGAGGGGGGTTCAATTTATCAATCAACACATATCAAAGTTTGTGATATCGTTTGTCATCCGGTGACAATTCTCAAGATTTATAAAATTCTGTTGGAAAGGTATACGGGTCATGTTTTCTTGGTTATACAATTTGTTAGTATGGACTAAATAGCACTCTGATTAATTTGTACTCGGTCTCTTATTGTATTATTATTTGATGTAGTTTACTAAGGGAAAGAAAGTATGGCTGGAATATGCACGCTATCTGTTACCCACAATCACATCAAGTTTTGGCGTCTTGCTTGCGAGTTGTACTCAACAAAAAGTATTTTGAGAAACAAGTAATAATAGGGACATATTTCCTGAAGTTGTGATTCTCGCAGTCAGAGTTTCTCCGCACGAGGGTGATGCTTCACACTCGGCAAATCAAACTCTCCTCAAATCATTTAGACACAACTTGTCTTAAATTATGTTAATCAAAAAATACATTTTGTCAATAGCTCTAATATTCATTCAGTTTGATAAAAGTATCCCTGTATTTTATTGAATGGATTAATTCATTATTTACAGTAATCCCCGAGTGTACACTTCGCAATTGGACAGACCCAACTTGTATTTTGAAGTACAGAAGATGACGGGAAATTTAGAGTTGGACAAGAAGGGTTTGATGACATTGCTAAACAGAGAAGACTACGATATTCCCGAGAGCCCCGTGGTCATCTACTGCCTGACCAAAAAAAATGCCCAAACTATAGTGAAGATTTTAGTCGGTTTGTACCCTTTCCAAAATATTCTTACTTAACCCTCGGACTGCAGAAAGGGTTACCACACATAGCCCTTCATATACTGCACCAGCCATAAAATGGCATTTTCAGACTTAGGATACTGTTAAAAATGTGTGGAAGATTTAAAGTTTATGTTTCTGATTCTCGCATTAAAAATGTGTAGCTTATATTTTCATTTGTAATTATTTATTTAAAAAAACCATCTAAAATCGCATATTCCGAAACGGTTCGAACTGGCTATAAGATTATTATGATGTAGATAACGCTACTGGCTGGTAAGACGTCTGTCGTCACTTTTGGTCTGCACGACGTCAACAACGCCATATTCACTAAAAACAACGAATATACAGGGTGCGACAGCATAACTTCCCGGTCAATTGTTGTGAGTCACTACGTCCAGACAAACTGCAAGTGCGACAAGACGAACTAGAGTCCCTCGTCCCATTAGATCACCTAAGAACATTGAGGCAGTGAGAGCTTCAATGTTGCGATCACCGCGGCGTTCTGCGCGCAAACATGCGGTTAAGTACAGTGAATTCAGACCGGTATGTAAACATGTTACAGGTTTTTTTCCCACGGATAGATGAGTTGGACTTAGGGGACACTTGGTTTCAACAAGACAGTGCAACGGCACACACTGCAAGACCATTGACGGCTGTTTTGAGGAAACACTTCCCAAAGTGCCTCATCTCAAGCGGCCGGCCTGCTCTCCCGATTTGTCCCCTTGTAATTTTTTTCTATGGGATTTTTTAAAATCCTGTTTTTATGTGAACAGTCCAAGGACCCTACAAGATTTGAAAACCAACATCCAGGATAACGCCTGATATACTGGAAAGAGTCATGACAAACCCCAGAAATCGGTTTACTCGGTGTATGGAGAACGGGGGACTTCACCTACCTGATTTGATCTTCTAAAACTAAGTAAAACAAAACTTACGTATGTGCCCTACAGTATAAAAAACAAACAAAGATTTGTGATTCATTCAATGGGTTTTATTAAGTTTTGAAAAAGAGAAGATACAGGGTGCCGCACCCCGCGCCCCCTGTATATTGTTTTGGCGGTATATTAAAAGTGGCACATTTTAAATTTAAATTGCTGAAAATTTACCCTCTGTTGGGACTAGTAGAGTGTTCGGATTACAGTGCAGAGAATCTGTAGGCTATTTTTATCAAATAAAACAAATATGTATTGTGAAATTTTAAATGTATTTATTCAACTTTTTTAAAGAAATCAAATATTTTATTTTGTCGAGATTTATTTAATGACGAGTAAAAAGCTTTGTCTCGCAATTTACGTAAAAGCATCTTTTCTGGCACAGGAATATCCACTAGGCATGTATTTAAGGCAGACACCGCGCTCCAATGGGGAATACTTGCTACTGTTTCAGCGTCAAACATTTCTTCACTTTGTTACTCGCCTTATTATCTCATTGTCATACTGAGATTATGTATGTCTACCTCCTTTTTTTTAATTTTTATTATTTTTTAGAAGTAATTATTATGGATGTTGTCTTATCCAATAATATCTTTAAAAATGTCTTGAAATGTTAATTTTTAAAAGGAATAAAGAATTGAATTGAATCGTCAGTAACGGGTTCAGTTCCATTTAGGTCATCGTTGCTTAATAGGAAGTCACTAATTTCAGTCTCAGAATAGCCTCTATTAACGAAAAACGCTAAAGGAACGTCATCCTCGGGTTCAAAATCTTCGTCATTATGTTCTTCGACATTTAACTGAGGCCACAAGGGAGACCACATTTTTTTTATTAGGTTCGCATTCAACTGATTCCAACTTTCGGCCAATGTGAAAACAGCGTCTTTCATTGTCGTCTTCTTGGGGACATCGGTTACAGTGCATTCAGAATCCAACTCTTGCTGTGCAAAAGTTTTTTCTTGTAATTCATCTTTACGTTTTGAACGTTTTGGTCCATTGGCTGGATAAGAGCTGTGCAATTGGGAGGCATTTATAAAACTGTAAAATTTTCATCAATGGATTGCAGGTCTTCATCAAGCGGGTGTGCCGGCGCATTATCGAGAAGCAACAACGCTTTCAGTGCTAGATTCTTTTTGGGTAACAACTTTTTTACTTCAGGGATATAGTATCCTTTAAGTCACTCAAGAAATATAGGTCTCGTAACCCACGCATTTCGTTACCCCATGTTATTTACTGGCAGCTTTCCAAGAGAAGCAAAGGCACGCGGCTTTTGGGATTTGCCAATGACCAACAAAGGCAGTTTGTGCATCCCAGCAGCATTCGCACGAGGCATAAATCTTATTTGTACTTTGGAACCTGCTGCTCTAACTTCTAATTCAGATGACAGCGTTTTTTCCATTATTATTTCCAGCATAGATTTGCTCTCCAGTTAAATTTTTCTCGTTGATAATATCCATGAATTTGTCTTGAAAAGGCTTCACGGCGTCCTCGTTGTTTGACAACTTCTCGCGAGAACTAAATTCTCAAACATTCTTTGCTAAGCTGCTACATTTATAAAATAAAAAACAGCGCCTAAAGTGTTTTTAAGCACAAGCTATTCTGATTTTTTCTTTCATACAGTTATCAAAGCATTAAGATTTAAAAATTAAATCACAAAAAATTCAGGCCAGGATGATATTAATCCGCTCGCCCGCGAGCAATCGGTAGATATGGTACAATTCAATATTTGGCACCGGCTCGACAGGTTAAATATGGTTGGCTCATTATTAGATTTTTTTTTACAGATGCAATCCATTATCTTTTAAAATTGTTTGTTCTCGGCGGACTAGAATCACAACTTTTATAAATAACTTTCTTCGGTTTGATATCCACACACTTGTTATCCCGATGTTTGTGGTCAGACTAGAATCACAATTTTTATAAATAACTTTCTTCAGTTTGATATCCACACACTTGTTCTCCCGATGTTTGTGGTCAGACTAGAATCACAATTTTTATAAATAACTTTCTTCAGTTTGATATCCACACACTTGTTATCCCGATGTTTGTGGTCAGACTAGAATCACACTTTTTATAAATAACTTTCTTCAGTTTGATATCCACACACTTGTTATCCCGATGTTTGTGGTCAGACTAGAATCACAATTTTTATAAATAACTTTCTTCAGTTTGATATCCACACACTTGTTATCCCGATGTTTGTGGTCAGACTAGAATCACAATTTTTATAAATAACTTTCTTCAGTTTGATATCCACACACTTGTTCTCCCGATGTTTGTGGTCAGACTAGAATCACAATTTTTATAAATAACTTTCTTCGGTTTGATATCCACACACTTGTTATCCCGATGTTTGTGGTCAGACTAGAATCACACTTTTTATAAATAACTTTCTTCGGTTTGATATCCACACACTTGTTATCCCGATGTTTGATGTTTCAGAAAATAAATTCAGTGTTGGGTTGTACAGTGCGGATAACTCCATAGACGAACGGAGAAATGCCCAGAGGAAATTTCTAACTGGGGAAGTCAAGATTATGGTGGCGACTATTGCATTCGGAATGGGAATCCACATGCCAAGTGTTAGGTAAGTTTACAAGGTCATGAGTTTGAATGGGGTTTCCGGATTAGGGATCACCAAACAGATTGCGAAACATTTTGCAAGTCAATAAATAATTAATAGCTTCTTGTAAAAAGCCCGTTCATATTGTTTGTGCACGATATTCCCGATCGGAAACTGTATTTTATAAGAACTTTTTCAAATTTTCACTATTTACAATTGGACCAGTTTCACCCTTCTACGGACGTCTTCAGACAGATATGTTTTAAACTTATTTTAGGGTATTTATAACATCAGGGTCAGGGGTGAAAAATCTTAAACCGTAAACGTTTTTTTTTTTGCTGGTCGCATGTAATTAACTTTTTAGTACTTGAAATTATATTATTAGAATACACATCTTTAGGTGGTTTATTGCCCTATGTTTGAGAGACCGCTTAAAATTGAATTGATTTCACATTGTTTCCTGTGACTAATGAGTGTAGAATGTAGTGTAGTATAATATTGTTTGTTTCTTTGTTGCAGGTGCGTGATCAACTACGGCGCACCACCCGAGATGGAGGTATATTACCAGCAGGCGGGTCGTGCTGGCCACGACGACAAGCCCGCCCTCTGCATCACCTTCCTCTGTGCTGCACAAAGGTACCGATCCGCACCTCTTTTATTTAATACGTCTTGTTCATCATCTAGCCACAAATGCAGAGATCTACGTATTCCACCGTGAGTCAGGATATTTGGGTTCGATCAACATCATAAAACCCCTATTAATAAATCCCTTCATATGGTCGCCCAATTCCGATTGATCGGCGGCAACTCCACTCGTTAGAGCTTGTGTTGTGTTGTTAAAAAGGGGAAAGAGTGTTGCGTACATTGATTGTATCGTTTGTGTAAGAGATTTTTTATAAATTGTTTTCAGTTTCGTGCAGAGGGGTAACTACAACTCCGCCATGAAATACTTCATCTCCACTAGGCAGTGCCGGAGGTACCACATCTTGTCCTACTTCGAGAAGGATAGACAAGCACCGACCGGCGGTCGAGTCGGCTGCTGCGACAATTGCACCCGCAAGTAAGAAATACTCATTTACCAATAAAAACCTAATTATTTTTATAATAAGCAGGACCTTAATGTTAAATACATATTGAAGGATATCATAAATGTGATAATGGGAATATTGTATTCATTCTGAACCTGATGCGTTCATATGTGAGATTTTTAAAGGGTGAATAAAATGAATTATTAAAATATTCAGGTAGTAGTTGTCTAGCCCTGTTAGCTCTTGGGGTGATGTTTAATAAAATGGCGCTGTCATTGAATCGGAAGGGTCTTGGGGAGCATCTGGGACGTCACTTTGAAAGATGTCCGACCGCCGTACGTTCCCCAATGTTATGCCCAAACTAGGTCGCTCACATGAAATGGTTGGCCGGGTATTGCACTGTTCGTTAACAGCACAATATTTACTAGACGCGAGACGTTTACTCTGGTCCCCATTCCCTTGTAAGTTCCCATCTCCATTTAGTTGGCCAGGCGAGTGCGCCAATCAGAGTGCCCTTGCTTTGGGTTGACTTCAGGCATCGATGAATAATTTGTGAAATATTTAGATTACGGAGTTCGGCTAAAGATATGAGACAATAAATAATACAGAAAGATAGGCCGGACTCCCCTAGTATAAATAGTAATAAGGTAATGATATATGTTTAAATAATATTATAGAAATCCCCAAATGTTACCGGACTGTGTAGGGAGCACATATTTTCCCGTGTACGTTGAATAATAAAATAAATTAAAATGCTATGAAAGACGAGTTTGTAAATTTACGCATCAAACAAAACCGGGCCGCCCGAACCCTCGACACTGCATTGTGAATTGACTCTTCCGACTTTTGCTTATCTTGACTCTGCCTCTTCTGTCTGGATCTACAACTGCCTCTGACTTTGCCACCTCTTAGACCATCGCTTCTTTCCGCCATCGCGGAGTTAGATTCCCAGAACGAGCCCCGACAACCCTGGACATCGCAGTTATCACCTCATGTGATTGGCTCCCCCGATCTATAGTCTATGCGAGGGATATATGTCCCTTATAGTCATATTATTCGTTTTGCTCTCCCATGTCTGAACAGATGGCAATAAATGTCATTTTTCATGTCTGCAAACCAGAAACATTTAAAAAAAACCCTATTTTTTACACATGTTAAAATGAATTGTTTATTCCAGACTCAACTTTCCGGACGGTGAAAGGTACAAAGAGTTGGACAGCAATGGCTTGTACGACTTCACCGAAAACACCGCTATGCTACTGAACGCCGTGCAGTATTTCACGTCTCCCGTGCAAATCAAAACAATCGTGGCTTTCCTGAGGGGTACGCGGGAGAAGAGTCTGGAGCAGAGACACCATTCCAGTCCCTACTTCGGCTCTGGCGCAGCCCACGATAAAGTCTGGTGGTTAGAAGTCGGTAAGTCACTAAACTTTTAAAATATTTTTATTTCTTGCAATAAAAAGTATAACCCGCCATGCCCGGGACGTCCCTGTATTCTGGCGGACTGCGACCCGCTGAGCTCACCACAAAGGGAATATCTACCATTTACAGATATTTTTCCTATTTTGCACTTGTAAAATGCTTTTTTTTATATTAGTGGACCATTGTCCAATTACACAAAATACACAACACTAAACAAGTAAAACCAACTGCAGAAAAAGAACACCACATACATAATACGTGGAATGAAGCAATGACAAAAATATACATTTGTCAAAGCCTGAACAAAGTTTTGGTAGAGTCCATGATGTTAAACACATTAAATAATATTCTTTGAATTTTATTATCTAAAATATACTGTTTACGATAGTGGTGGGCGAAGCGGCTCGGTTTAGTGAGCCGGATCACTAAACCGAGCCACTTCGCCCACCACTAGTTTACGAATAAATGATAAATGGAATGCTGGGTATAAAAATATATAATATTGTTTTTGTGCTAAATAACAATAAGTAAGTTTTGTTGTATATAGATACAGTTGGACCCACGAGGTTTGAATGCCCGATGCTTGTGGGTTTGAACAGTGAGTCGAGGAGGTTGCTCCCTCGCTGACCAGCGACAGCGATGACGAACCGGGATTAGTGAACTAAACTCCACGGCAACAGTATTTGAATGTGCAGCTAACATATAATTATGAATAAAATCAACAATTGGAGGCATTTTACTGAACTAATTTGGAAACATCTATTGCTGTTAACACTAATATTATAAAATACTTATATCGTTTTATTTTGGTTTTTCGGAGTTTTCTTTTATTTTTCTTTTTTATATTGTTTTAAAAATTGCATGCGTTTTCTTTAAATATCCTTTTAAAATAATTATAGCTCGGTAGATAATGCTTGGAATTGTGAGTGGAACTACATAAAAATAATGAAAACACTTTTTAATCCGATGAACTAATAAAAAAAAAAAGTAATATGGGTTCAAATGGCATCTATGAAAAGATCTGTTCTCTGCTTTACCCTCTGCTCGGTACAGCAGGTGACAATATACTATATAGGGACAATATACTTATTATTCCAGACTGTCGAGGCCCGGCTGTGGACTGATTTGCTTTGATTCTTACTGATGTGTTTAATTTTCATTTGTTTCTTAGCGCTAATTCTCGAACAAGCCAATTATATCCGCAGAGTGAGGAATTCGGGAAGTCAAACCTATCCCGTGGTTGAGTTCGGCGAAAGAGGCGGGGCTCAGTGGCTGGAGGCCTACGACCGGGAGACCAACGAGCCGGTGCTGCTGCCTCCCACAGAAGGAATTATTCAGAAATTGACACCCATAAGGTATGTCCCCTATCACCACCGCTTCATATAGTTATGTCGGCATACAATTATAATAATATTTATTTATTTGAATCACACATTATTTAACAACAAAGTTTAAGAAAGCTTTGACTGCCCAACTAGGAACAAATCCCGTTTTAGGACACTCAAATTGACGAGTTTAGTTCATATTAAGTGCCATTATATAAAAATGGAAGGGAAAAGAGTTAGTATTGTAATATAAAGAAATGTGAAGAATAGTATAGAAGAAAAAAAACATAGTGTGTACCAGATAATTTGAGCATAGTATAATAATTAATATAGAATAAAAATTAACTTCAAAGAGATAAGAAAAAAAGTATAGAGTAATCGTTTACGTATACCAGATAATTTGAGTATAGTATAATAGTTAAGTACTTATGAAGAGGTGAGAAAAACAAATATTATAGAGTAAACAATTATGTATATATGTTTGATAGGTACTGGTTGGTGCTATAAGAAAAAATGCATTTAAAATTGAGTACTAAAAAAAAGCTAATATTATTAATTAATATTGATAAGATTGAGTTACGTGTCACACAGCTTTATGAGCCGACGACATTATGGTTTATAGTACGGGCTCCTCCATGAAGTATAGCTTATGTTGTACAGGATTGGTTATCCGGTGTGAGTATTGAACTCGGCCCAGCTCACTGTTAGTCGAGTGTCCATCAAGTAAAGTGAGTTTTGTGATATGTGTTTGTGACATTATCGTGGAGTAAAAAGTCACTGACATTTTTGGTAAAACTGTGTCAGATCAAGTACATAATTTTGAACCCCGCATCTATTGGAAAAGTCGATATCTCTGTGAAAATTCCCTAAATCGATTTGTGTAATTATAAGTCACTTTTATTTTCTAATTATATTAGCTTAGGTTATTTTGTGTTCATTTTCTTGCTCTTTTGATATTTGTACTTTTGATTATTTAACCCCTGGTTTATTCTAAATTGTGCATGTAAGTAAGTCAGTATTTTATGTTTAATTTGGATATATATATATAAATATATACTATAATAACGGATATACTACGTAGTATATCTGTTATTTTATAATTATATTAGGTTAGGTTAGTTAGTGTAAAGCGCACTTCAGGTGAACCTTCACAAAACTGCCCTATAAAAATTAACTCTTATTATTATTTTAAAACCATGAAATTGGAATTTTTTATTTTCCGAAAGTCATCAAAACTCTTAGATATTTATTGCATCATATTAAAATATATTATTTGACCCAATTAACTAGATAAGTTTTACGCACACTATATTAATTAACAAACAACTTAATTAAACATATCAAGTTCATAAACTAATTACCTTTAGTTTTATACATTCTCGCTGATTAAACATATCGAGTTCGTAAACTAATTACCTTTAGTTATTGTACATTCTCGCTAATTAAATATATCGAGTTCGTAAACTAATTACCTTTAGTTATTGTACATTCTCGCTAATTAAACATATCGAGTTCATAAACTAATTACCTTTAGTTATTGTACATTCTCGCTAATTAAACATATCGAGTTCATAAACTAATTACCTTTAGTTATTGTACATTCTCGCTAATTAAATATATTGAGTTCATAAACTAATTACCTTTAGTTATTGTACATTCTCGCTAATTAAACATATCGAGTTTGTAAAATAATTACCTTTAGTTATTGTACATTCTCGCTTATTTTGCAAAAAGTCATCTCCTTCCAAAAAACAATAACACTGAAATCACTTAGTGACTTTACGCACTTTAGAATACAGTTTTGCGGCTATTTTATGACTATGTGTCAAAAGGTAGATGATAACTGTCTCTAAGTGACATTAAATATGTCAACGGACAACTCGGCATCCTTAATCAGTTGAAGCGCCCTGTTGATTGGCGTATTCTGATTAGCAGAACTTCTTACTTTTGAGGCATAAAGTCGTACATGAGTTTTCAGATATAGATCCATAGATTAAGTAATTTAAAAAAATGTTTAATGTACTCTTTTTCTCTTCTTCTTTTAGACGTGAGTAAACTGGATTTCACCGACTGGCGCGCTGATCGACAATGCAAATAACATCCATTGCATAGTTTTCAGTAATCTTCCTAATAACAAGAAATACTGGTTTTGAAAATGTTTTTTTTTATTTTGTTAAAATATTATGTTATGTGAGGTGTACTTGTTTCACTATTCCTTTACAATAATTATAAAAATTATTATATTTTAGTTCTAAATTATATAAAGAGTTTAACCATACGTCCAGTTACCTAATATAGTTAGAAATACACATTCGTTTATTGCAACAGAGTAGGATATTCTGTGTGGTTATCCATTACAGATTTACAATCTATTAAACTGCCCATATTAATTGATTTCATTGTTATGTGTCGCCTTTTATCAAAACTTATAACTGAGTAATAAGTTATTAATAAATTAATTGATAAACTAAAGTTCTTAAAAACTTAAGACAAGATTTTTGTGCATAGCGCAAAGGGTAACAATTATTTTTATAAACAATAATTATTAGCCTGAAACACTCATCCAAATTGAAAAAAACCTTTCCGAGCAAAGATAAATGTCGCCGACAGGACTCGAACCTGCACCCTTCTGATGTCCGGTCAGATGCTCTACCGTTGAGCTACTTCAAAAAATTTATCTTTGCTCGGAAAGGTTTTTTTCAATTTGGATGAGTGTTTCAGGCTAATAATTATTGTTTATAAAAATAATTATAAATTAATTAAAAATTACTTTGTAATTAATTAATTAGTTATTACTTAATTTACAATACTTATTACTAAGTAATATTATTAAACCTAAGTTTTTTTTTATACGAATCCCTTGTGTAAAACCAGGGGAGCTATGTCACTACTGTGAGGCGGGCCACTATTATGATAAGAACAACGGTTGAGTAATTTATGGTTGAGACTGGTTGGGAGAGTTTTACAAATGAATAATTTTTGATTTATGCATAGAATTTATAAGTCTGTTTATCTGATAATATATTTTTTTATCAATATTGATATCGACGGTCCCAACGAATAATGTCAGATGTGCAAATGGTATCTTCTTATTAGACCTGTTTAAAGTTTCGTTTCCATGTGTGAGTTTCACGTCTACATTCTTATTATTTTCGAGATAAAGAAATATAGTATTGTTTTTGATATTTTGCACAAACCGGTATTTGTTTCATTGGAAAAACATATTATTGCAACTACTACAACCCTTATGCAATGTCACCAATTTACACATCCGACATTGTTCTTTGGAACCGTCGATATATAACCTGTGTGGGTTTATAAAAGGATGATGATATGCATCATTGATTTTTTGTTATAAATCCGTAAATAAGTGTATTTTACATTATTTTATTTGTTATTATTATTATGAAGAATGTAATATGTCAAGTTCTTGCTAATGAGAACAGGTTTCCGTGTGATCTCATGATCGTGTTGGGGATGAATGACCCGACTATGAATGTGCCTTTGTTATAAGAAATATTATTATAATGTTTTTTTTTTACTTGGTCTTTTATTTCTATTGACTTTTCACAATTTATAACATGTCTTTTAATGCTCACTCTGTTACAAAGAATTACGCTGGGCGCCAAAATGTTGTAAAGAAAGATGTATAGCCACGGACCCTAGCACGGTCAAATCGATAACTTAAGGATATCGGATCGATAGGCTTGACTGACGACGATTTCATATACATTTCCCTGCGCACGGTCGCCCTCGATAAGTGTGCGGATAGCCAAACCGATATTGACAACCAAATAATTGAGAAATCTCCCTACCAAGACAACTCTAACTCTGGCAGGTATTTATTGTCTATGGATCGGCATGCCTAAACGTCCAACGTATGTACGAGTAAGTTGACAATGTCCAATGAATGTTTACTAAAATATCATAATAATATTAAGCGCCCCATCCATATGAACGTACATGATACGGCCGCTATATTATCGCCCGAACGCTACAAGCCATATCCCGTACGTTTAGGTACAAAAAAACTATACCCGAAACCCACAAAACATTCCTATATGTCAAGTTTGTTCCTTCATCATCTCAGTTAGTATTTCGAGGTGAGCCGAAGCTAACGGATGTGTTCGGGTATTTTCGTCTCTCCCATACAGATTGGTATATTGTAAACACGTATTGTTATTGCGAAATCTAATGAAAAACCCAATGTTTTTTTCACCTACTTTTTGAATAATAACCCAAAGGACGGGCGGTTAAATAAACTCATACATTGACAATCCGCTTGAACTTTTTGACAATAAAAAGGGAATTAATTGGTCGATGAGGTCTTTAGTAATAGTTCACCATATTCTTTCAACAACTTTCTGAATTCCGTTTCGCATATATGACATCTTTCAATTCTACGAGCTTCATTAGTTTTCATTAATTAATAAGCCTGTAATTTAGCTAAACGAACAAAGTGTATATTGAAGGTTATGTGTCACCCGAGAGGCTGTACTAAATTAGGCAGGTTTTGTCTGCCGGCTGTCGGAATATTTCCATACCAATTGTTGACCGTGCTCGCATATACTCGCATAATAACCATAGATGATGGATTTAGTCAATAACATATTGATATAGGGTTTTATTGATGGATCGTGCTAGGCTAGGGGCCCCAGGTCTGTATCTGGTTGAAGGTAGGAATCTAACCAGCCACATTAATGGTTCAACAAGAGGGATTCTACTCGAGGCCTGGGCCTGTTTTAATGATAATAGGCCATTGGAAATGTGTATACATAATACATATCATTTGTACAGTGAAAACATTTTATGTAGAGGATTTCCACTCAAGACGCCTGCAAATATAAGTATATCGACTTTTGTTATGCTTACGGCCGGATATTTAGTTATATGCAAGTAGGAACCATCGTATCTAGGGTGAACCAAGTATGTATATGCAAGTAGGAACCATCGTATCTAGGGTGAACCAAGTATGTATATGCAAGTAGGAACCATCGTATCTAGGGTGAACCAATTATGTATATGCAAGTAGGAACCATCGTATCTAGGGTGAACCAAGTATGTATATGCAAGTAGGAACCATCGTATCTAGGGTGAACCAAGTATGTATATGCAAATAGGAACCATCATATCTAGGGTGAACCAAGTATGTATATGCAAGTAGGAACCATCGTATCTAGGGTGAACCAAGTATGTATATGCAAGTAGGAACCATCGTATCTAGGGTGAACCAAGTATATCTAGGGTGAACCAAGTATGTATATGCAAGTAGGAACCATCGTATCTAGGGTGAACCAAGTATGTATGAAGATTGAGCTAATGATGAATGTAAGTTAATCTAAAGTCATGGTGTTTGAAAGAGAGAGTACGAAAACAGTGTACAATATAGTTGTGAATGATGAATACTTGGAGCAGGTCGATGAGTTTATGTATTTGGGAAGTATGTTTACGAGAGATGGAAAGACTGGGGATATTGAAAGAAGGGTGAATGCAGGAAACTCCATTAACGGAGGACTGAATGCGGTTGGTGATAATAAAAAGTTGTCCAAAAAAGCGAAACTAGCAGTCCACGATGGAGTGCTGACACCAACCCTGATGTATGGCAGTGAGGCATGGAATTGGCAGAGGAAGGATGAAAGTAAACTGAATGCCATAGAAATGAGATCTCTGAAGCGAATGTGTGGTAAAACCATGTATGATTATGTGAAAAATATTGATATTCGTAAAGAATGCAAGGCTGATATGTAAGAAAGGGACGCTTAGATGGTTTGGGCATGTAGAGCAAATGAATGAAGAAAGGATTATGCAATGAATATATGACGCAAATGTGAATGAAAGAGGAAGCCGGGGACGGCCAAGGAAGACATGGCACGATCAAGTGAATCGAATACTTGAGTCGGCCCATGTCAGAAGTCGGAATAATAGATGAGAATATATGAGACGATGTATGAATATGAATGAAGCAAGAAGTGTACCCTAAGATCAAGTTGTTTGGCGGTCCGTCCTTTCTGCCTACCCCTGCGGGGAAACGGCATTATGGTTAGTTATATGCAAGTAGGAACCTGTAGCGTTTTTTTCCTAAGCCGACTGCATATATAAGTATGTCATTTTGTTATTTGACCATATATCCTCACTACGTAATCCCTCGGAGACTTGGTATTGTCAGTAACAATATATTTTATGCAGCGGATATCCACTCGAGACGCCTGCAGATATAAGTATATCGACTTTGGTTGTACGGCTGCATATCCTCTTTGCATATTTACTTTACAAATGATGACGTACAGCAGAAATAATCCTTTAGGGGATCAACTGTCGGGGGCCAACTGTCGCGGAACCTAAAATAATGTAAGTATTTGATTACTTTGAGGTAAGTAAGACGATATGTTATTTTTATTAAATTTGTGAATCTATCATTTTACAATCCCGCTGCGCATTCTAGAAATGAACCACGGTGAAACCGGGAACTACCTGAAATTAATTTGGTAAAAATACTAAAACATTATTGTTCCCGATTCAACTGTTTTGGTGTTTCCTTTTTTTGAGAAAAAGGACCTCGAGTAAAAATTACTATGATTTATTGACGGATTGTCCAACTACACAAAAAAAATAACACAAAATGAAATAAACAAGGTCTACAGATAAAGAACAGCACATACATAATGACAAGTATCTACATTTGAAAGAACATTCAAATCGAAGCCTGTAAAAGGTTTTGATAGTCAATGATTTTAGACATTCTAAACAGTGGAGAATGGTACCCATAATTAGTAGTATTGATTGAGGAAAAGCATAATTTAGTTTATATGTGTCCCGATGAAGGTTGCGTTCAACCGAAACCGATAAACAAAATAAATTGGTTTAAAACAATAAATTTCTTTCATTTAATTTTTTCAAATTGAAATATACATTTTTATTTGTATAAATATACTTTATTATCTTAAAAATACAATTTTCTTTTGGTTTGCCGCCAAAATGGTACGTTTGTTTTTGTTTGTGAATGTGGCGTTGGGGACGCCACTCAGGCCAACATTGGTAGCGTTTTCTACACCATAATGACGTTGTAGCCAGTTGGAACTGTTTAGGAATGTTCGGTTTTATAGGCCTTTCACACGAGCGGGCGGCCCAATACTAAAAAAGCCATGGCGTCGAAAGGGTTCGATCCTCCGGTTGTCCTTCCCTAAAGTCAAGCCTACCAACTTTAAGAAAGACCTGAAAATTTCACATGTTTTTGTGTTTAATTCGTAGAATTCCATTTAATTTTTAAAAAGTTAATGAAAATCAAATTTAAATATTTTTATTATTGTGATAGTTGTTTCGGCGTTCAAGGCAATTTTCAAAATGCGGCAAAATTGGCAGTTTTAAATTTACTTGAACAATTAGAAATTAATAAACGAACCAATGATCCTAATATAACATTAATTAATAAAGTAAGGAAAATTATTTATTCTCCACTTCTACTCAGTATGTTCACATTATATAAACAAAATAACACATTTAAATAAATCAATTAGGAAAACATTATCAGTTAAATACGGGGAAACACATTATAAATGTAAAAACCTCACAGAATAGATAATTTAATTATTTTCTAACTAAATCGGTTTTACCGACGATAAATCATTATTTTTAAAAACCCGTCCTAAGTAGAATGGGGGGGGGAGTCAATAAAATCATAAATAAGTCATCACAATGTGGATTACCCGCCGTTTGAAATGGCCTTGAATAACTAAAAATATTTGCAGAACTTAATAATAACATTAATAAATTTGATTTACATAAAATAAAATTAAAATAAAAATTGCGATAATGCAGATTCTCGAATTTTCATTCGGACGATTTTCTAGTATTTTAAAATAAGAAAGTAAGATTAATATTTCTTTGTCTACGATTTTGACAAGCTTGAATAGTCATAAAACTAAATGTCTGAAGCCCTGCAAGATTGTCATTCTTTAAAAAAAACGGTGCTCTGCCACTTTTTGCTGCAAAATACCAGAAAGTTATCATAACATCACCGTTGTCGCTAAATAACACAGCTTTTGTCGAAAAATAACGCTCAATTTCAGGTCCCTACCTATTGGCTCTGGTACCCACACTTAGAACAGTACAGTACCGGGCAGTTGTGTGATAATAAGGAACTCCAGTGAAAGTATTTCTTTTTAGCTTTGGTGAAATTTAAACTTAATTTTGGAGACTTTAAGCTCTATAATTGTTGTTAAATGTATAAAACTATTATTAATAACAAAAATTAGGGTATTCATGAGCAACCAATTGTCAATATGGGTATTTTGATAATGTTAATGCTCAATACTATTATTATTCTTCGAGTTAAAGCTTCTAAAAAGGTATGTAATGTTATTACTTATGTTTAGTTATGGTTTACTATTAATAGATTATAAAAGTATGTACGGTAAAGCTCATCCTTGTTTTGACATTTGACATTCTAACCTCAAAACCGACCAGCCATAGATTTGGAGCGTTTTGACGGCGTTTGAAAAATTGAAACTTTGAAAACCAACGAAATATACTGGAATTTAAATTTGAATAATAATTTAAATAATTTTAAAAATTGGATTGGACTTCCTTATTCTGCAAAAAGGCAGTCTTCTATTGTATAGATAACAACATGTATCAAAACTAATACTGTCGTCGCGTTGACCTCTTCCCATTTCTCAAACGTAACCAGGCTTTACAGGTTACGACGGAGCTGTAAGTGGCAGGACCGTATGCTCTTTTTATACTGTCTCCATAACGCGACCAAACAAATGGTGTTCTGTAATTTACGTTTGGTATGTGGTTCAGGCATGGTTTACAAAGTTTGCATCGAGTAGCCGGTACCGGTACCCATACCCGGTAGGTTGAATTGAGCACTGCTCATTGATGTGTGCAATCGATACTTTGTATTACGTAGAGTTTATGTTGGAAAATAAATTCATTTCTATTAAATAAAATATTTACTAGATTATCTAAGAGTTTTTATTTAATGGTAAAATTTATTTTTATTGGCTGTCGACGGTAATTTTAAAGATGTTTCGAATCGCTAAGATACGGATGATATAGATTTCGAAGTTTAAACGTAGGAGGCCAGTTTTTGATTACCGATTTTACTTCATTTGAATGTTTCGGATCCTGCTTTTTCGTTGTGTCAATCGCCGTGGTTATTAAGGGGAAGAGGGACGTCGGAGAGTTATTATTTATTAATTCAAAATAATGATAGTATTATTACGCAATACGATAAACATAATGCTTTTAAATAGAAAAATATTTTATAAATTTACATAGGCTTATCATTTAGCATTTATCAAAATCTAATCAGAAATATTACTTTTTTCTGACCATTCCATTGTATGTTTTACAAAATATTTAAAATACGAATATGACTTTTAAAGTGGAAAAAGTATGTTTAATAATTTGACGATGCGTTTTTGTAAATAAACGTAACCAAAAATTTGTAATCCGCATTACAAAATTTTTAATCGGCATTACAAAAAAAAAAAAACAATGTTTTATGTAATGCGGATTAAAATTTTTTGGTTACGTTTATTTACAAAAACGCAACGACAAATTATTTAAATGCTACTATTATATTAATTCTATCCTCACTGTAACAAAACTGTACTACTGTTTTTATTTTTATTTTTTATTTCTCAATTTTTTTTACATACTGATATTTTTATAATATTATTTAAATCGATATTATGTAATTGGAGTCTAGTATCTCCATAACAAAACTGTCATCCTGTTTTCATATTTTTTCCAACTTGTGTAGATTGATCACGACAAGCATGCACCTATATTGTTCTACTATGGCGCTACAGTTGTACGATGGTCGTTATTTATTGTTGTATTATATAATGTTGTTGAACTAAGCTCCTGGTGACAAGCTCCTTGCAGTGGCTTAGCGGATATAAGTTCTTATTGAACGCATAAATATTATTCAACAAAATAAATTATTATTTCGACATTGTTATTTTGATTATTCCCAGCACAACCTTGGCCAAGCACAAGTTCCGGTCACACAAGTCACTAAGGTCACACAAGTTCCGGTCACACAAGTCACTAAGGTCACACAAGTTCCGGTTTGCGACCATACACGTTTTTCAGTAATATGCCCCAATATCTAGAAGAGTTCTAAATGTAGAAATACGGGTTTTATCCGAAGTGGATCTAAATTAAAAAAGCTTGTATTAAAAATTAGGTCGAAATACGAAAGAGAAACGAATCTTCTCGTGGCCGAATCTCACTTCGCCGTGAAGCGCGATTATCCATAGTAGTGGTGGGCGAAGCGGCTCGGTTTAGTGATCCGGATCACTAAATCAGCTCTTTGTAGTGTACTCGATTGAATGACGGTTCACGTCTCCCCACACCCTGCCCTCTCCCTCGCTCCCTTAGCCCTCCTAAAGACGTCCTTAAGAAGCTCTTACACGATATTTTTTTCGTCCACTTTTCATGTGGATTGTCTTTACAGAGAGCTGATTTAGTGATCCGGCTCACTAAACCGAGCCGCTTCGCCCACCACTAATCCGTAGTTCTCATATTGTGGTTCCGTTTTTCTTAATTTATCTACTTTTACAGCTTTTATTTAATTTCAAGCAACATTTAAATCGTTGTCTCCTCGACCCGCGTAAACCCGTACAAGTGTGTCGTCACGTGCCCGTGTGCGTGAAGTAGGCTATATTCTTCCTTACTTTTGACTATCAAACATCGAAATAATTTATTTTTTTATATTTACATTTAAAAAAAATACAATGCAAAAAGTCCCGATAAACTACTTTTTTGTAGTTTGTCTAACGGGAGCTTGTTATTCGAAACTCAAAATGTACAGTTAAGGTTACAAAATATATATAAAATAAAAACATAGATGACAACAATAAATCGTAGATAAAATAATATTTCCTTATTATATAATACAAATAGTTCTCTCAGCTAGCCAACTTTTCAATATATTTATTAACTGTTTAGTTTTAATAGTTTTATTTTTATTTCAGCGGGTAACATATTTAAACAGCTAGGAATCACGTCATCTAAAGTTCTTTGTCCATATTTGTTTGTATGCTTAGGAACAATTAATCCTTAATTCAAATTGAGACGAGTATTGTAAGTGTGCTCTAGTCTATTTGTATTAAATATTGGGTTATTATTAATGTGATGAAATGTAATGTTGTACCACAGAATTGATCTAACTGAAAGAATTTTGAGACTCTGATAAAAGTATGGAATATTATGCCTTTGTTCGTATAAACTTTTATAAAGTAATAATTTAAGCAATGAATATTGCACTGATTTGCACTTAAACGGCTAATTAATTTCATTGGCCTGTCTGAGGCCCGGGAGTCGAAACGCTGCCTGTAAATTGACGATATCAGTTTTCTTTCAAATTCGTGTATACTCGTATAACAGTTCTTGATATAATCTGTTCACTGGTTAGAAAGGTTAGTTATCTAAACCAAACCAAAGAAATAAAATAAAGTTGAAAATAGAAAAATACGATTGAACTAGCAGGCAAAAATGGCCCTAAACATCACGTAACACCACAAATAATTAGCCTGTAAATTCTATACAGGTAGTTAGAAAATGTATACGGTTTCACAAATGTAATCTTTAAATTGTATGAAATACATCCTAAACGTCTGAAAATAATAAGTTCCAAAACCATTGAAAGCAATTATGATCTTTTTTCTTAAAATTCCAGTACGTATTTCATGTAGGATATTTTAAAATGACTGTGTAAGGTGTATCATTATCGTTTGAAACCCCATATATTTTTCTAAACACCCGTATAGAATTTACAGATAAACATTTGTAATATTTGCTGCAAGTTTGCAATAGATCTATTTTACTGTTTTTCTACTACCAATTATTGCAAAGCAGTAATAAAACAACGAAGAAGGTTGGATAATCGAAGAACACCCAAAAACGTGACTAACCTTTCCAGTTGTCAAAAACAAACCACTAATCCAAAATGGCTAATAATGCTAACATATGATAAACGTATGTGCACCAACATAACAAACAAAAAAAATCGATAATCCAATGTACACAGCCCGCGAAAATTCAAAATTCACCTTTTCTTTTGAACACACCTCGTAGAATGTCTCCCTGCCGCCCAATAACAGTATCTTCTTCGCCCCGCCGGTCCGAAAAGTCAAATTTAAAACTTAAGTATACTATTTTGGTTTTGAAATAAATATTTTTCACTCTTTCATATGATTCCTTCTTTCCGCCAACACCAAAATCGTTATTTTTATGACGTCACAAGGTCGGCAAATTATGATTCTGCCCCGGGCGACGATGGCCCACGCTACGCCACTGGGTGGACCTAAAACCTCTTTCTTTTTGTCTCGTTCGAAAGAATAAATATCAGCCTCGTCTTCACTTGTTTCAGTCGACATTTCCGATAACATTCAGCGGTAAGTGTGATAAAATTATGTGAAAATTCTACTGTCATCTAATGTTATTTTATTGTTTCTAATAGTATACGAGTATAAACAAACGCCTAGACTGATTTGTTTTACAGCCATGTTCACTTTAATTATATCAATAATACGAAAACTGCCTTTATATACTCGTATACAATACATACAATACAAGTACATAATCTTATTTATTTTTTTATTATGTTTACTATTATTTAGGTACTACTATTCATTTAATGGAACTTAATTGATCTAGAACATGTTATTTTTATTATGTTTACTATTATGTAGGTACTACTAATCATTTAATGGAACTTAATTGGTCTAGAACAGTGCTCCGTAACCTTTTCTCATCTACGGCACACCAAAATTCTTCCTAGAATTCCGCGGCACACCAAATGCTAAAATATATAGGTATTCAATTGAATTTTACAATAAATTTTCGCTCATTGCATTTGACGCGGCACACCTGTATTCGGCTCACGGCACACCAGTGTGCCACGGCACACCGGTTGCGGAGCACTGGTCTAGAACATGTTATTTTTATTATCTTTATTATTATGTAGGTACTAATATTTATTTAATGGAACTTAATTGGTCTAGAACGTGTTATTTTTATTAACTTTATTATTATGTAGGTACTAATATTTATTTAATGGAACTTAATTGGTCTAGAACATGTTATTTTCATTGTGTCTAAACACTTATATATTACGACTGTTTTTTCGTAAATCATTTTTTTAAATATCAAATTAGCAATAGTGCAATGGTGGCTGTGGCTGTGGCTGTGTGCTATGAATGATCGCCTCAGTGTTAATCACATTCATTTTATAGCTTAAATATTTTACAAACGACAATCGTAACTTTCATTAATCTATCACTTTGCAAAATATAATGGCGATGTAATTAAATATTCTCGCAGCGCTACAACACTGCGAGAATGCACGTTTTCGCTGAAATAATTCGATGTAAATTTAATTAATCGCTCCAGTTCCGACAGTAAGTACCCACCTACGAGGATACTTAAAAATATATACCAAAATAAGAAATCGATTTCGTGGTTCACACGTGATATTGATATTTTTGCCACTAATTAACACTAAAAAAGTTCTGCTGGTGTACATATTTATGAATATTTAAATCCCGCCCAAATACTTTTTTAGTTTGTCAGCGGGTACCATTTTGACAAATATGTCAATAGCAATAGCTTAGCTAATTCTACGAAGTTTTTATATCGACGTTTTTTTGTGCCTGTTCTCTTCTGATTGCATATATTCCATTATACTATTTTCTTGTACTCTCTTCTGATTGCTTGTATTCAATTATACTAGTTTCTTGTACTCTCTTCTGATTGCTTGTATTCCATTATACTATTTTCTTGTACTCTCTTCCGATTGTTTGTATTCCATTATACTATTAACTTGTACTCTCTTCCGATTGTTTGTATTCCATTATACTATTATCTTGTACTCTCTTCTGATTGCTTGTATTCCATCATTACTATTTTCTTGTACTCTCTTCCGATTGTTTGTATTCCATTATACTATTTTCTTGTACTCTCTTCCGATTGTTTGTATTCCATTATACTATTTTATTTTACTCTCTTCTGATTGCGTATATTCCATTATACTATTTTCTTGTACTCTCTTCCGATTGTTTGTATTCCATTATACTATTTTCTTGTACTCTCTTCCGATTGTTTGTATTCCATTATACTATTTTCTTGTACTCTCTTCTGATTGCTTGTATTCCATCATTACTATTTTCTTGTACTCTCTTCTGATTGCTTGTATTCTATTATACTATTTTCTTGTACTCTCTTCTGATTGCTTGTATTCTATTATACTATTTTCTTGTACTCTCTTCCGATTGCTTGTATTCCATTATACTATTTTCTTGTACTCTCTTCCGATTGCTTGTATTCCATTATACTATTTTATTGTACTTTCTTCCGATTGATTGTATTCCATTATACTATTTTATTGTACTCTCTTCCGATTGCTTGTATTCCATTATACTATTTTATTGTACTCTCTTCTGATTGCTTGTATTCCATTATACTATTTTATTGTACTTTCTTCCGATTGCTTGTATTCGTTATACTATTTTCTTGTACTCTCTTCCGATTGCTTGTATTCCATTATACTATTTTCTTGTACTCTCTTCCGATTGCTTGTATTCCATTATACTATTTTCTTGTACTCTCTACCGATTGCTTGTATTCCATTATACTATTTTCTTGTACTCTCTTCTGATTGCTTGTATTCCATTATACTATTTTATTGTACTCTCTTCCGATTGCTTGTATTCCATTATACTATTTTCTTGTACTCTCTTCCGATTGCTTGTATTCCATTATACTATTTTATTGTACTTTCTTCCGATTGCTTGTATTCCATTATACTATTTTCTTGTACTCTCTTCCAATTGCTTGTATTCCATTATACTATTTTCTTGTACTCTCTTCCGATTGCTTGTATTCCATTATACTATTTTCTTGTACTTTCTTCCGATTGCTTGTATTCCATTATACTATTTTCTTGTACTCTCTTCCGATTGCTTGTATTCCATTATACTATTTTCTTGTACTCTCTTCTGATTGCTTGTATTCCATTATACTATTTTATTGTACTCTCTTCCGATTGCTTGTATTCCATTATACTATTTTCTTGTACTTCTTCGATTGCTTGTATTCCATTATCCTTGTACTCTCTTCCGATTGCTTGTATTCCATTATATTTTCTTGTACTCTCTTCCGATTGCTTGTATTCCATTATACTATTTTCTTGTACTCTCTTCCGATTGCTTGTATTCCATTATACTATTTTCTTGTACTCTCTTCCGATTGCTTGTATTCCATTATACTATTTTCTTGTACTCTCTTCCGATTGCTTGTATTCCATTATACTATTTTCTTGTACTCTCTTCCGATTGCTTGTATTCCATTATACTATTTTATTGTACTTTCTTCCGATTGCTTGTATTCCATTATACTATTTTCTTGTACTCTCTTCCGATTGCTTGTATTCCATTATACTATTTTCTTGTACTCTCTTCTAATTTTTTGCATTATTTTCTGCTATTTTCTCATGTTCCTTTGTAATTAATTAATCATCTTTTCTGGGTAAACCTTTTTTGACTGTACTTTACTACTATGTATATTTTAACTCAGTTAACAAAATAGAATTTTCTTATTTACGTATAAATATTCTGTAAATCCCACTATAATAAACAAATACTGCGGTCCGGTGCCAGGCGCCCGGTGCTCGGCGGTGCTCGGCGGTGCTGCGCGCGGGCCCGAGCGCGTCTACCGCACCGATATGAAAGTTGATCACATTTATCGACATTTGCAAGTGCAATGGCGGTGTGTGTTGTGATTACTGATAATGATCGGAAGTAACTGGCAACTGCACTTCGTTCAATCAGTTTCTAGCTGAATCCACTAGGGATCCCGGTCTCTCGGGAGAATACTTAGACCCTCTCGGGTATATAGATGGATATAAAAAGTGCTTTGTACTCCTAATCTGAAGAGGGCATCAGTTTGCATACAAAATATGTATTGTCACACTGTTTAAAGCTCAGAAAATCTTAATAAAAGTAATGCCAAACACCCACTTCAACCATATTTGAAAAGTTCACAGTGCTGACAATACAAATATTCTACTTAAAACATATACTAATTTTCCTCTATAATAATATACTCGTAATACTAGAACAAGACATGCGCACGAACTGAAAACAAACACATCCCTTGATCAATTCAATTCACTTCCTACACAATTTAAAACATTCAGACCTACACAATATAAAACATCCAGACCTATACAATTCAAAACATCCAGATAATTTGTATATGCGTAGGAGATTTGCAACCAGTTCAATAATATCTTCCAAAATTATAATTAAATATTTATTCCTTATCAAACTTAAATTTTAGTGTTGAAATTATTTAAATTGCTTTTATATTTTAACATTTTTATTTTAATGTCTTCCGCATTGCTAAATACATTTACCCTCAAAAGGTGTCCCCACAAAATAGATTCTTAGCGCGGAGGATATAATTTGTATTTCTCTTCTAATAAACACAACAACTAGGGTTTAATAGTTGTACATTCAGTTTGTAGCTCAGTTCGATCCAACCTATGGAGATCACTGTAGCCAGTAAAATCGCGCTATAATGACTAGGTAACACGTGGCCAGTGCCAAGGATAGTGAAAAGTGCCGTCTACACGTGCTGTTCCAGACGTAATGGCACACAGACGAAATGTAGGGGGCAGCTGATCTCGATCTGCGAAGACGGCTGGAGGGAAGGGAGACACAACCTATCGTTCCCTTGCGAAGGGAGAACGATACCGACAAATTATCGACCTTTGAAATTGCACAAAACTCCCCTTTGTGCAAAACTTCCAAATTTGTACAAAATCCTATTGCAGAAATTTGCTCTGCGGGCCTTATCCGTGGTTGATGCGGGGGTCTGGATCCTGTGGATGGTGGTAGTCCGGAAGGGGTCCAGAGTCAGCGGTGACCAGAATGAAGAAGAAGGCAAGTCGGTAGAAGCAGAGCGAGGTGGGGCAGTTGAGGTAAAGAAGTGTTTGTCGGGGAGAGAGTGGCTGGCTGACTGACAAATAGACGTTTTTCGGCACTATTTGTACCCTCAACCAGGAGCTAACCCGAGCTCTCTGATTTATTCGACAACACTTGTCTCCCTCGCACCGCGTTGCCTCGCTCTTTCGTTTTAATTAGCAGTTCTTAAAAAAGCAGTAACGGGGCACTCCCCGCCACTTGCACAATATATTACATTATTTGCACGAAAATGACAGGGTAACGTGTCTTTTGAGTAGGCTTTGGTTGCGTTTTTTTTTTATTTTATTAAAATTTAAACATTTGTTTTACGCTTGGTCTCAGCCCCCGAACAAGTGCCGATAATACAATTATATTTAAACATTATTCGTATAACTATATCCGCGCCAAACATCGAAAGAGGCGAAGACGTCCGACACACAATTGTGCAATTCTATTTAATTTATATTGTACCCAACGGACAGAGGGTTATCGTGACAATTACAAATAAATAACACAAAGGATAAATAGCAGCCGTCCAATAACGGTGTTCAACAATATCTGTACAAGAAAACAAAAAATCATTACGGCTTTCTAAAAGAGAGAAGTGCGTAGAGTGGTAGAAATACTGGATTACAAGAGATCGAAAAATTAATAAATTAAGTAAGTGATTTAGTAAACTCTTGTATTTATATTAAAACTTGATTATGTACGTAATCAAACAGCGTGATCCCCCCCCAACTGGCAAATATTCTAATCCAGTCAACTAAATCCCTAGTTAACGGTAAATACTTACGATTTAACGGACTGTCCACACGCAGATAGTGACTTAAAATTAACCAAATGATTTAGTTAAGACTTTTTTGTCACTGGCTACGCGTAACCTACCCCATATCACTTTTCTGAAGACAGTGATTTATACTACTTGTCACTGGCTACGTGTAACCTAGCCCTTATTACTTTTCTGAAGACAGTGATTTATACTATTTGTCACTGGCTATCTGTAACCTAGCCCTTATCACTTTTTTAGGACAGTGATTTATACTACTTATCACTGTCTTGGCACTGGCTACGTGTAAGCTAGTAATAACTCCTCTGCCATATTCCAAACTATATCATAATGGCAAAAATTGCATTCCGCTAAAATAATCCATTTCTGAATCAGGCTTTGTATTTTAGAATAAAACAATGTTTCTTTTTTTAACAGGTATTTTCTTTTTTATTAACAATATACAAAAAAAACATTGCAATCACAATCAGAAGTGTAGATATTATATTCTTGGAAGGCATGACAGTAAATATGATTAAGGTTCATGGGGACCCTGGTAACTAAATTCTCCAGTAAAGATTTACCTATTTTATTTGTTGGTTTTTTTTTATTATGGCGAAATAATAAAGCAGCGAAGTTGTCTCCACGCAAACCTCACACACTCACTCACTTTGACAAGTACGAAAAACACCAGTACATGACATAGAGCAAGGTTCCTCCCCACGTGTACTGCAAAGATTGCATTCGTAAATATATACAATGCGACTGCATAGTGCACGTACGATTTAAGTGCAAATAGAAAAATCGTTATATAAATTGAAAATACACTTTGTATATACCACTTTACTTAAAATATATAAATATTTCTACATGTTTCGATAGCATTGCTATACCTTGCTATACATTGCTTTACATTGCTTACCAAGCATTTGAAGAAATTAGAAAAATCGTTATTTATTGAAACAATAACATGAATACAGTTGAACTGTTTATAACGAGTACATTAACAAAGAGACCACGGCTGTAACGCACAAAGCGCCCCACATATTGAATTTACGGATTTTCTCATGGAATAACTAACGCTTATAAGGACTGTGCTTCACATACAGAGAACAACAGTTTTTCATTAACTGTGGTAATATCAACCATGAGAGAAATGTGTTGTTTCAGAGACCCATCGCTCTTCCCTTAACTGCACTTGGGTCGTTATGCACCATATCTCTAAAGGCGTTCTTACACGATACTTTTTTCATCCAGATTGCTCATGGGTTGTCCTTTTCTATGGAAAGGGGATGAAAATTACGACGTGTTATTTTTTGGTCCGGTTTAAGATGGCGGACATTATGTGATCAGCTGTTGTCTTCGCCTGTCATTGTTTTCATAAGTACTCGTACGTTATGTGGAAATTTTGTGCCTTATTTCTTTTTATATTTAATGTATTGAGAAGACAATAATATGTGTTTATTACTGTCCAGTATTGTGGATTTAGAGTATACGAGTATTTTTTACATTTTGCTTTAAGTAATAATACGCATTGTCACAGTTTAGCGCGCTTTCTTGACCGCTGTCACTATTTTACGTAAATGTAATGTTACGTATTATGTGGAGATGTTGCGTGTTCATCTAGGAATATATCTTAAAAGATTGGAGGTAGATTAGGCTGTGTTTAAATTGATTGTGAACGGTCGGAATTGTGAAATTCGCGAGTATTTTTGCAATTATATTTTGACATTTTGTGATGGTGTTTTTCAGTTTTTGACGATTAAGTACCGTCCCAAAGTATTATTTCTTCTTTAATGGCAACTACTCGTATATGTGCAAATCTGTATGAAATTGTAGGTGTGAAAATAATGAACGTGTAAAGCAAAGATTTTCTCTATGGATCCCGATATGGTTCCCATGTGGGGATCGGTATGAAAAAAAAAACATCGTCTAAGAACACCTTAATTGTTGAAATTAAATTAAGTCCATCGGAATTGTTTTCGAGTGCAACATCCTAACTTTAAATACAACAGGAACGGCTATGAACTTGACAATATATGAATAATGTACAAAACACACGTTCATCGAATATTGTTCTACGTACATATCGATTATTTTATCGGTTCGTAACAGAATAGGTACACTTTGTGCACGGCAACAGTTCATCGGGCATTGGGTTTACCATTCTGGAGGTCAAGTCTGTATCTTTTGCGTCAGCTAACGCACGTTAAATAGGCCATATACAACAGTTTGGTAGTCCGTATCGCGCTAACGTTTTAAGTTTACGTTAAGAGACAAATCCGTAACGGAAACACAAAAGACGACGCTGCGTTTATGAAAACTGTCAAAATGTGTTAAAGCGAAAGATACAGACTTCGCCCCCAGCTTACATTACCGTCTATTCGCTCTCCAAAAAAACGCTGATTCAATTTTATTACTTACATTTTCTATGATTATGCTTTCTTACCCCTTTGGTTTTCTCAATACATGAGCACCCTTAACAGACATTTTTTCAATTACATTAAATACATTACGCCCAGCGCGTAATTTGATTCAAGAAACAATTTGTTTATTTTTTACTTTGGACAGCCATTATTGAAATAACCAGCGACTGCTTTCTAAGGCGAATATTAAATTTCACCACGAAATACGAAAACCAGTTCGGCAGGTACAGCAAGTTTCGATTACAGTTTTTTTTGTTCTTCTCGCTCGGCGAAATATCACTTTCGCAGTCATCAGCCATCAGCCCACAGCCCACAGCCCACACCCCACAGCCCACATTCCTCAATCAGGTAATTACGAGAGATCACACCTTTATTAATATAAAATAATGGTAACTCAACACGTATAAATAATATAATATAAATACACAGTCCGCCAAAAGTTCGTGATTCAGAAAAAAAACATTACGAAAACCTACCTAGGTGCTTTAACAGAGCGATCATTGTACCATTGCCTACTCTAAACATTCGGAGACCTTTTCCGGGCGAGGGAACCACACTGCTACAGGATACTCTCGTATGGTGAATTATTATTGGTTATGCGTTGGTTTCCTTCCATCTCCATGGCCTTGCGATGGCTCTTCTCACATCCTTTAACTCGCGGCACGGGACGGAGTGTGCATAGAGCAGGCATACAACTCAAACTGATATAATTATATCAATTAATGGAACATCACAATTCGTCGTGAATATCGTCTCTGTTTAAATTAAAAAATAGTGAGGACCCACGTAGCTACCGCACTTGGGGAAGTCCGGGGGAGGCTTCACAAAGTCAGCCGTCTCCCCCACTTGCAGCACCACGTCCAGTCCCCGGGTCCACTGGTTGGAGCGCTCGTCCCGCAGGATCCAGTAGCCGGGGTTGTCGGCCTTGAACCTGAGGGCCACTGCGCCGAACTTGGGGATGGTGACGGTGTCCTTCCTGATCGGGTTCACCAGGTTCTTGCTAGGGAAGAGTCGGCCTTCCCGGTCCATACTTTGGATGGTCTCCGCGTCCAGGAACCCGGACACCTGGGTGACCCCCACTACCAGGAAGCTGTAGCCGTGGAGGTGGAATACGTGGTCGGATTCGCCACCTGGAGACAATGTGACAAATTGAAATTAGAAGAAAGGCGACATCTTTTAACAGGTTACCTTTATGTGTATACCTAATTTATACCGAACATTATTAAGGGAATGCACACATAATAGGAACAACGACAGAAAACGAACTGTACAGTGCATGGCTTTAACGGCACCAATTGTAGCCATGTACAGTTTGTCACACCTAGCTTTGCAGTCGCCAGTGTGGGTATTGTGTATACAAAACATCTAATGATTCATAACTAGTTCATTCTTTAGTTCCTGATTAACCTAACCTAACCTAACGACTGTTTGCATGTCTGAAAAGTGGATACAGCGAAGACATGTAAAGAAAACGTCATTGGGTGTACACTGTACAATAAGGAACTCCAGTGAAAAATATAATGGCTTTAAAAATATATATTCATACACCATAGATCAGCAAACGCCGATTCTGAATGTATAACTTTTATTACATATAATTAATTATACGCAGAATTTATAAATCTTTATACAAAAGTGAATAAAAAAATCATCTCATCGAAACACCTTATTATGTTGGTACCATTGCATTTGGAACATCTGACGTCACGTGCGCATTCTGTTTTTGAATAAGTACGGACGTTTTTATTTTAAACATGTATTTTTTTAGTTTGGCGAAAATTTAACTTAATTTGGGTGACTTTAAGCTCTATAATTGTTGTTCAATATAAAATAAATAAATATTATTAATGAAGTAAGTTAGAGTGTTCATGAGCAAACCAATTATCAATACGGATATTACGATAATGTTAATGCTCAATACTATTATTATTCTTTGAGTTAAAGTTTCTAAAAAGGTACTAATTTTCTTAATTATGTTTAGTTGTGGTTTACTAAGAATAGAATACAAATTATGTACGGTAAAGCTCATCCTTGTTTTGACATTTGATATTCTAACCTGAAAACTGATCAAAACCGACCGGCCATAGATTTGGAGCATTTTGGCGGACTTTGAAAAATTGGAAATTATTTAAACTATAAAAGTGAACGAATTATACTTGTATATGTTTGAACGTCATTTATATATATTTTTAAATGAACTGGAGTTCCTTATTTTACATACGGAATAGTATAGATTAATTGCCACAACTTGCAGTCTATACAGCGCCTTGAAACCTGTTTCGTACGCAGACATTAATGGTCATAGTGAATTAAATTAATTATTTTTTATGTAGTAACCTAAACCTGCAAATTAATAACATTAAATTACATAATTAAATCGTTTTCCAGTTTCATGACATTGTTGTTTGAATTGATTGCGGGTATCAAAACCACGGTGTTAATTTAATGACGCATACTGACTAATTACATTTTCCGCTCATTAAAACAAAATACATTCAATTCTTAAACGCCGACATAAAATAAAAGCATAATTTATTTGCGAATTTATATTCGTAAATAAACCTCTCACCCACTTTCACAATTACGTAACGGAATGGTTTTCCACTTTCCATAGATTCCAATGCAGTACTTATTATTTTACCACAGTACTATTTTGCCCTTTTTATGTTGGCACCATCGATATATCAACTACGTTTGTCGATTGTTGGCACTGTTGTCTGGGTGTTGTGAAGTCTCATGAAGCTGCACGATGGTTCCATGGAGCGGTAAGCCACTTGGACCTGTACCAGAGTTTGTCGATAGTTGGAACTGTTGTCTGGGTGTTGTGAAGTCTCATGGAACTGTACGATGGTTCCATGGAACGGTAAGCCACTTGGACCTGTACAGGAGTTTGTGGGATCTAATCGAGGAATGGGCAAATAAAAATATAAAGTTTAAACGAGTTTTTTTAAATATAAAAAAAAGACATACGTGTTTCTAGTGTATTTGCTCACTCCATGAGAAATATACTCTTAATATCGCTCTGGTGAGGAACCATGTTTCTGAATTGATATTTTTAAAATGGCTTTAGATATTTATTGACCGGATCTGTCTCCTCCCCTGTCTGGAATTAGAGCAAATATGGATAGAATATATATGGTTTGTTAAAATAAAATCTTAATCTAAGCCATTTTCCACCACTAGTGGCTTACCGTAAGGTAGTCATCTTGGCCCGGTTTTATTTATTGTTTTTATAAACCACATAGTTAACTGATTTATATATAAAGAAATAACCGTCACCAACCACATTCAAATCCTTCAGTCTAAGGCCACTCTCTGACGGTCCGGTAGGGAATCGACATAAACCGGGTGCTGCAAAAATGCAGGAAATGTTTTGCGATATTTTCTCTATCGACTCTCTGACGGGTCTGCAGTGATTTGTAGCCGCCAGTAAATTATCGTATTGCAGATTTCTGTTATGTTTACCGCCGAATGTTATCGGATCTGTCAAACTCAAGATTTCTATCTTCTAAATGTCGGGGGAATCAAGTGAAAACGAGGCTCTGGTATCCTATTTATTCCTTCGAATGAGACAAAAAAGGAGGAGGTTTTGGGTCCACCCCTACATTGAACGTAAAATGCACTGTGGGTTATTTGTTGCCGCCAGGGAACTATCCGAAGATGGTGTAAAATTCCGGCAAATGTACCGAATGTCAAAAAAAACATTTCAAAAACTGGTCCAGCGCGTTGCTCCATATATTACAAAAATGAATACCAATATGACGGAGTGCGTTAGTGCTGAGCAAAGAGTTTTAATAAGCCTTTAATGCATTTGCTGGTAATTTATGGTTATAAAGGCATGCACATTTCTCTACCTCCATTATTAGCCGAAAATGCATATCCCTCTCCATGTTTGAACTCAAAGGATAAATGGCGCGTAAACGATCGAAACGCAGTGCATAGATATACTGGATGCGTGTTTACCGAGAAGCTACTGAATTGTTGTCCCGCTTGTGGTATAACAGAAGTACGTCGCGCCCCCGCTTCTCCCCCGAGTCGTGAGCTAGTGCCCATAGAAATGTATGGCGCGGTGCCCTGTCGGTATCACGCATGAGGTTTATGTCGATTCCCAACCGGACCGTCAGAGAGTGGTTTAAAGATTACGCGATTACGATTTAGAGAGTGACGGAAATGAGAGATCTGGGCATAATAATGCAGGAAAAACTAAATTTCACGGCCCACATTCAATAAATTGCGAAAAAGGGTATGAAAACGGTAGGATTTAAATGAAGAATAATTAAAAACTTTGAATCATTACAAGACTACATTATTGTCGTAGCTATCCCTAGGAAGCCTAATATAACATAACTCCATAGTGTGTTCGCCCTTCTACTAAAATAGAAACTAGAAATAGTATTAAAAAAATTGTAAGTAATTTATTTTTTTTACTTAACACACCTTTAGAGCACGTAAATTACTCATGGTTATGAATATTTTTACTATTCCGACTTTAGAAAACAGATGAGAAATAAACGACCTAACCTTTTTATAAAAACTATTAAATTTGGTTGTTCTGAACTCCTGCATTCAATCAGTCTACACATGCGTCAATACTTTACATGTGTATATCCCATCCCAACTACAGTTTACATTCCCCAATACAACATTTACAGTCTTGGTAACAAATATAACGATATGGATGTATTTGATAATAATTAGAACTTAGCAAACTTCAAAAAAGATTCATCGAACTGTTTCTACCTAGTTTATATACAATACTATTGTTAAAGTTGGTTTGGTGGATATTTGCAGAATATCTTTTTTTAATTTAGTTTCAATACATATTTTTTATTTTACTTAATAAAATTTTGCAAAGCTAATAAGATAATTTGTAATGTTTTTCTTAGTCTCCTCACTAGGGGTTCCCGTGCTGAGGCGGAGTAGGTTTTATTTGAAAACTGATTGTTTTTAAACTCCTACGAAGTTTTTTTCAAGATGCTGGATAACTCCTCATCTTTGAGCAAGGTTTTAATCTAATTTTTGAAATTATTTGCCTTTTCGGTTTTTTTATGGCCGGTGGAAGTGAATTTATTTTTATTATTTATATTTTGTGTTTCCTGTATTTTGTTAACTAAAATTTCTAATTAAAAAGCGTAATTTTTTAAAAGGCTGTACTAATGTAAAAGCCATCTGGGCGTTAATTCTACGAAGAGAGACGCCATAGTTGAAGCACCACTGGCCCCAGACTGTGTTGTAACCGCTGTGCGCATTATCTGCCATTAATTAATTCTGCACAGGAGTTTTAAAAAAGAGTACGGAGTTAATCAATCAATGGATCAGTCAGTTAACATGTTGGCATGGACGAACTAATTACTCATAATAAAGATATGTCGGCCAAACAAATATTGCAAATTTTCTTTTAAATTATTCGACACGATATCAATCAATATCATATATCAATTCGGATGTTCTCAAATACCAATTTATATGGGCTTAAAATATTGTACGAGTACATAATACCTGGAATCTTATATGGAAACAAAGGAACGAAAAAATAAAAGCGAAAGAGGAGCACGGGAACAACAGAGAATAGATAATACACACTAGAAATGCTTTCAATGTGATTTTTTTAAATTAAAAAACCTTTATAACTTTTTCCACTTGTTTATTTTCGACCGGACCGGTCTCACCCTATCACGGGCATCGTCAGACTGAAACAATTAAAACTAAATCTATGGTATATATATAGCATCTATGTCAGGAGTGAGTCCCCCTGCTTTCTAATGTTGTTTTTATTTATGACTTGAAATTTGTTTTATTGCTTACAGTGTTGCTTTACTGTTTTGTTTAAAAAGTACTTTCGGGTTGGTTTATTAATTACCCTCTGGAAGACGGATTACATTGTGTTTGTTTACTGAATCTATGGGTTTTTAAACATTATATATAATGTCATTCGTGTCAGCTTTTATTCAAACAGGTGGTTATTTCTAGTTTTGTTTTTTCCCCGTGATTTCCGTCTCGTTTGCTAAAACACATTTTATAGAATTTTATTGTCTCGTAGTTACATGAACTGCGGGTAACCAGGTAAATTTTAATCGTTCGAGATTTTTTAATCAAAAAAATTCATGTTAAAATGAAATTCCACCATGAATTGACAGTTTCGAAATTAGAAATACCTACTTTCCGTAGATTTGAATGGAAATCAATATCCCAACTGACAATACCTTTTGGTTCTAACCCATTTAGCATGCGCTCTGTGTCTCTTGCACTCGCCTGACATCATATATCGTCATCCCATTTAAATTTCATAATGATATTGAAACACAGTTATGTATTTGAAATCTAAGGGCTAATTGGCCAGACTTTTAGATCACAAAACACGCCCACATTGCAGTTCTCCCGTTTTTCTTTATTTTATGATTTTATAGCCTGCGTATTGAATATTTCAACTTTGATAATTAAATTAGATTTTTGTCCGTAAATCCACCCCCCTTCTTTAAATTGATCAGAAACTTGATTTCTAAAGGGAAATGAAATCCACTTAACCTTGATCGACCAGAATTAGTTCGACGGTGTGTCCTTTGGGTATTTTGCGCACATGCACGCACTCGCACGCCTTGTCCCGCGAGCACGTGTCGCGCGTGCACTGCGCGTCAGCCGGCACGTCGTGCGTCTGCGTCAGCAACGGCGAGGGGGGAAAGGTGAAGGTCACGCTGTCCACCGAGGATATTCCTGTAAAAAGGTTTCACCAAATTAATTCTCAGGAAAATATCTAAAAATTATTTAATCTGGTTGATTTGTAGGGCGTCGTGACTACATAATAAATGATTAAATCAAAGCAGACAAACATTTCTAACTCAACTACACGTGATATTAAACTAAAATCCATTACAAGACCGCTCTCAAACTACATAACTTAAACCACCTTTTCATCTACCCTTGTCCTTTGTACCTTTATCCCACTCCTATGTTCCCCTCCCCCTACTGACATAGTTTAAGTTAACTGATGTAAAACTGTATATTGTCACACTTCACCCATATTATTTATCATCAGCAGTGGAATATTTATAAATGGCTTGATTTATTGTTTTTATTGTTATATATATGTGTGTGTGTACATTAAGGATCTGCTGTTAATTTTCCCAAATATAAATTAAATAAAACATTCCCGGGCTACGAATAACCCGACATCACAGTAGCGGAAGGTGTGTCGTGATGGAGGACTTAGCCAGCCGAGGAATTGAACTCACGACGCCTGGTGGGACCCAAACGCGATGCCAACTTAGCTACTGACCGATTAAATATATATATATATATATATATTTATTTTACTTTATTTTTTCCCACAGTTTTTAACATAAAGTAGAACATAAATCACATACAATTTTTTTACATGCACTGTTGAGATTATAATAGTAAGAAATAGGAATACAGATAGGCGCTGCCTGTGTGCGTAATGTGAGTACTAGATTATTAATTATTTTAACCACTGTAACAGCAAGAAAGTAAAATGTTTCATGGAAATTTTAGAGTTAGAATTCATTGTTTAAATTAGTTAATGTTGAAGTTATAGTTAAAGTAATCAGAATTCATTGTTTAAATTAGTTAATGTTGAAGTTATAGTTAAAGTAAACAGAATTCATTGTTTAAATTAGTTAATGTTGAAGTTATAGTTAAAGTAAACAGAATTCATTGTTTAAAATAGTTAATGGTGAAGTTATGGTTAAAGTAAGCAGAATTCATTGTTTAAATTAGTTAATGGTGAAGTTATGGATAAAGTTAGCAGAATTCATTGTTTAAATTAGTTAATGGTGAAGTTATGGTTAAAGTTAGCAGAATTCATTGTTTAAATTAGTTAATGGTGAAGTTATGGTTAAAGTTAGCAGAATTCATTGTTTAAATTAGTTAATGGTGAAGTTATGGTTAAAGTAAGCAGAATTCATTGTTTTAGTTAATGCTATTAATTTAAGTTTATGTTACAGTTAAAGTAAGCAGAAAGAAATAACAAATATTTTATAGAAGTAACGTTTCAAGACCAGATCATTCAGCCATCATTTTACTTCTTTTACGTAGAAAGATAATTTATTTTGGTAAAATGTTGAATGTACGAGGACCAATAAAACAGCTGTGTGTTTGCTTTAATTTAGTGTACGATTGAGTGGAATAAAACACGCAATTAGCCCTTTTACTAATACGATTTCACAAGTTTGATTTTTAAAGACATATTTCAGGGTTTGTAAAATAAATAGTTTACGGATATTGAATAACTTGGATTCTTTGTGTAATATGTCAGTAGAAAATGTTTTTTTTAATTATATGTATATGTTTTGAGTGATTTGTAGAGATTTAATAAATGCATCAATCGCACCTCCCATCCTGTTATACCGCAAATGATAAATGATTGCACTAGGGAAAAGTAAATCACTTTCAATTTGTACATACATACTCGTATATAATATAACGGTCGTCCATTATTCATAACGGAATATCTCCCACAACACGTGTAGTGTGTACCACTGGCACTCGCAATGTACTGTAACTCAACACTTATGGCTTGTTAATATTACATTCAATCGCCGTAACCAAAAAGTTATCATATTCATTAGAATTAGAAACTTCTAAAGGTTACAATCACAAATGACCATTATCTCGATTGACAACAATACGTACACCGGTCAGACGCTGCAGCTGGAGGAATTCAGCACGCAAAGCAGAAGTGAATAAGGACCAAATTCATTTAAATCTTGAAGAGTCTTGCCGTGAATTGATCGACGAGATTATTTCCCGTCAATCATATACTTCAGTTTAATGTTAAAAGGTAATCACTTGCACAAAAATGAAAGTGCTGAACCAGTTTTTAAAAACAAAAATATGAAGAACGTGTTCTACACAGCCCGAAGGTGGGTGTGCCAGCGGTGGTACGAGTACATTAGGTTCGATTATTATACTCGTTGGTTGGATCAACTTTAAATTGTTATGCTTCTTTTTCTAGCCACAAATCACAAAATCATAGGAAAAATAAAATTCTATGTTATCGGGGTACCAATTTATTTTTACCTCAATAATAATAAGTGTTTATTCCGGTATGGGGGAGGTTAGTGCAGTCTCACGCATTCCATACTAAATATACATGCAGTAGTAATAAACAAAATATATACAAAAGTTTTAAAAAAATAAGATCATAATAAGATAGTAGGTGAATATACAACACACATGATACAAACATTAAAAAGAAAAAAAAAGAAATAAAAATTAAATACATCAAAATAACGTCTTTTTAAGGTGCTGTGGAATTTAAGTTGTGAGGGGCCAATAATTTTCTCCAGTATTTATTTTTTTTATTTAAGTTTTTAATCCAGCAGGACTGGGTGCGTAGTGCAAACCCAGTCTGCCATATCACATGAAACACATACAAAGAAATAGAGAAATGAATACAATAAAATAAATAAATAATAAAATAATAATAAAAATGAAAAGGTTAAATAATAATATTAAAAAAAAAACGTATTAAATAAAATAAAAAGTAATCACGAAAAGATAATTACATCAAAATAAAAGAAATAAAATGAAAAACTTAATATATAATAGTAAAATAGAATAAATTTAATTGAGTAGATCATATTCAGGGTGTCAGTGGCATCATCTGCATCCATCGCTCATTGAGTGGAGAGCTGAGCCACGCGGATGCAGCCACGACAATAGCGTTGGTTGACTCCCGTGTCCTGCGCCAGAAGCTGGCTAGTCGGTGGCGAAGTAAGGCGGGGAATGAGTGGACCCTCCCTTCAGTGAACATCGTAGAGGCACTGCAGAACTTTGGAAGTTGCAGAAGTTGCCTGCATAAGTTGTTGTAGCACACCCTCAGCTTGTCCCATTGCGCTGCTATGCATCGATGCTGGAGGCTGGACTGAGGCGGGCCTCCATGATGAGGATATTCCCGGAGCTGTTTATTCTTTCCCTCATTCCAGCGACCCTGGATCTTATAAGGGCCGAACAAAATGGTCTGTTCATATTGGGAATCAAAAACTCCCAGCGTCTTTCACTAGCCAATCAAAAACCAGTCAAAGCCGCGGCCACAATGGCGACCATTGATGGAAAATCTAAAATGGTACCTGGTTTGGCACTATGTCACAGCCCAGAATGTGTAGTTAGAATGCAAGACAACTTTCTAGTTCAAATAGGCCGCAATTTATTTTTGTCGTGTTTTTGAAACCAGGGCGATTTTTTGAAAATTTCACTCCGCAAAATCGAATGATTTTGTATAAAGCGGAAGGACGGAACATAATGTATGGGTGCGGAAAAAATAATTAATTAGCCAAAAATTAAAAAATATATGTACTAATTCTACATGCATGACAGAGGAGAATAATGAAGCGTACCAAAAATGTAACATCTCATCAAATTATTGTTTTCCTTGATCCATCTTACTGATCATTTTAATCTGCAACTTCAAAAAAAAACAGCCGAACATTCTTGTTCTTAAACATACCTACATTTTGCACCATTTGTTTAATACTATTGAATTGTTCGGATGTAAATTACACTCATATAATAAATTAACTTTTTTTTGTGAATGCCTCAAATTAAATATACTTGATTTTGTGAAGCGCTTATGTTGTGATTGAAATAGTTGTTCCTCATTGTAATTAAACCAATAAAAAGTGTTTTTTTTTTTTTAATTTTGTCCGTATTCAGAAATACTTCTGCTATCAGAGTTTTTTATTACTCTGAGATGGCTGTTAGAAAATTCAACTGTCCAATTAGGTTTGCACTAGCAGTTAGTTATAAGCCTAGCCAGTCGTGCTCGGTCTGGTGGATTAGAAACAGAATAAAACACTAATAATCATTCGTTTTTATGTATATACGCTTTAATGGGGACATTTAAATATTTATTTTAAAGCACGTATTAATAAAATAAAATGGATTAAATTATAAGAATTGGTAATACTGTACGGGCAAGATAAACTAATGACCACAATACCCGCTTCTCAGTTTTAGCCAATACTGACAACAAACTAACGAAGTGACTACACTAATACTGTACGGGCAAGATAAACTAATAACTGCAATACCCGCTTCTCAGTTTTAGCCAATACTGACAACAAACTAACGAAGTGACTACACTAATACTGTACGGGCAAGATAAACTAATGACAATACCCGCTTCTCTGTTTTAGCCAATACTGACAACAAACTAACGAAGTGACTACACTAATACTGTACGGGCAAGATAAACTAATGACCACAATACCCGCTTCTCTGTTTTAGCCAATACTGACAACAAACTAACGAAGTGACTACACTAATACTGTACGGGCAAGTAAACTAATGACTGCAATACCCGCTTCTCAGTTTTAGCCAATACTGACAACAAATTAACGAAGTGACTACACTAATACTGTACGGGCAAGATAAACTAATGACCTCAATACCCGCTTCTCTGTTTTAGCCAATACTGACAACAAACTAACGAAGTGACTACACTAATACTGTACGGGCAAGATAAACTAATGACTGCAATACCCGCTTCTCAGTTTTAGCCAATACTGACAACAAACTCAGTGTAATACTGTACGGCAAGATAAACTAATGACTGCAATACCCGCTTCTCAGTTTTAGCAATACTGACAACAAACTAACGAAGTGACTACACTAATACTGTACGGGCAAGATAAACTAATGACCACAATACCCGCTTCTCTGTTTTAGCCAATACTGACAACAAACTAACGAAGTGACTACACTAATACTGTACGGGCAAGGTAAACTAATGACTGCAATACCCGCTTCTCAGTTTTAGCCAATACTGACAACAAACTAACGAAGTGACTACACTAATACTGTACGGGCAAGATAAACTAATGACCACAATACCCGCTTCTCTGTTTTAGCCAATACTGACAACAAACTAACGAAGTGACTACACTAATACTGTACGGGCAAGATAAACTAATGACTGCAATACCCGCTTCTCAGTTTTAGCCAATACTGACAACAAACTAACGAAGTGACTACACTAATACTGTACGGGCAAGATAAACTAATAACTGCAATACCCGCTTCTCAGTTTTAGCCAATACTGACAACAAATTAACGAAGTGACTACACTAATACTGTACGGGCAAGATAAACTAATGACTGCAATACCCGCTTCTCTGTTTTAGCCAATACTGACAACAAACTAACGAATTGACTACACTTTTTCAGAGGGTTATTGGCTATAAAATGACGCCGGGCGCTTTTTGACCGTCAAGTCTGTACTTTTGCATTAGCTAACGTAAGTTAAATCGGCCAAAACAACACAATTTGACAGTTTTCATAAACGCAGCGTCGTCTCTTGCATTTGCCCGTTTGTGTTATCGATTTGTCACTTAACGTAAAAGCAAACATAACTTGTAAGCGCGATACGGGCTACCTAATTGTCAAGTTGTATTAGCTAACGTAAAATATACAGACTTGACCCCCGGGGGACATGTGTGCTATTGAATCTTTATATCGTTGCAGGAATGCAATACTGCTGTAACCCCCACCACCCACAGAAATGCTCTGTATACATCATTCTACAGGTTTCTGCGTGGATCTATCTATGTCCCGCGACTCAATGAAAAATAAGACCTGTATGACGTTGGAAAAATCTTCGTTTTGTCAATATTACGTTTTTTAATTGATATATAAACCTCAAAATCCTGCCCCTTTTTACATGGCTTTGGCTGTTTCAGCAATATTGCTTTCCTGCGAAGATGTTATCAACGTGACTAAGTCACGTAACCGGGGCTTCAATAATTATACATAATTACGTTGCGAAAATAATAGTTTTTGTATTTCTGATTCTGTCATCAAAGCTTTCGCCAAACTATTGCGTGAAGTGGTTCATAATCATTTATTAGATGAACACACTTCGATACTTACAGCAAAATATTATTTGATTGTTACGTTACCATACAAGTAGATGTGGTGTATTTACCATACAAGTAGTGTGGTGTATATTAATACAAGTAGATGTGGTGTATATTACCATACAAGTAGATGTGGTGTATATTACCATACAAGTAGATGTGGTGTATATTACCATACAAGTAGATGTGGTGTATGAACGCGATAGCTCATAATTTGCGCTAATTTACGAGAATTTATCTGGCTCGGCTATTAAATCAACATTTCTTAGAAATAATTAGAATCATTAATCAAAACTGCCCATAATAGAGAGCTTAGAATGTATAATATATCGGAAGCAGTGGCGAGGCGAGAAACTCGCGGGCACCGGGCACCTGAACCAGGTAGGTCTGTCCCGGTCTCGCCCTCTTACAACATACCGCTAGGTGCCGCATGTGAGAAAAACGGTCCCAGTAGCTTGGGAGAACTGTCAAATCTCATCAATTTGTTTTTAATATTTGCAAAGAAAAATATCGTCTTTAGTAAAGTTTTACAAGTCTGACTCGTTCTTTACGCACGGATAATACTGAAAAATACTTCGTTTCAACTGAATTACAATAAGAAACAACTATTGATGTCGGCTGAAATGCAAAATAATGGAGATTGGTAAAATTTCACGTTTTGGGTGAGTTTTTTTCCCCACTTTTAAACCCAAACTAAGAACTTAAAAATCTGTTTTACATATAATGCAATTTATTTATTATATATAGAATAGGTTTTTAGGTTAGGTTTGAAAAAGAGTCGTGAGCTAGCGCCCATTGAAATGTACGGCCCAGTGCCCTGTCGGTATCACGCATGAGGTTTATGTCGATTCCCTACCGGACCATCAGAGAGTGGCTGGGCGTGACAAAAGGTTACGAAGAGCAAAATGATTAAATACAAATGCGTGATCGACATACTACGGGAAAATGCCAATATATATATATTTGTCATATCCCTCTATATTTATATAAAAGATGACCCCAGTAATGTGATCTCACGGCTATTATTGGCGCAATAGGGGAAGGTGGCACAAACACCCAACTAGCCATTATAAAATACAGTAGTAAAATGCTTTTTTTCAGAGCCCAGTTCCCAGTGCCTGGCGGTGGCGACGCCACTGGTCAGCCGACACATAGCCATCATGACTGGAGACTGGTTTGAGATGGAATCAGTTGATGTGCAGTGAAATGAATCCGACAACTTAGAATTAATCATTTCTCTCGCAGCCCTATTTCTCTGGCAGCAGCTATTACTATTATTTGGCTTTTTTTGTTTGTTTTTTGTTTTTTTTTTTATTTTTATTTTGTATTTAATGTAAATCAAATTTAATAATAAGGTTATTATTAAGTTCTGCAAGCATTTTAGTTTTTATTAATTGTGACGGCTGTTTCAGCGTTCAAGGCCATTTTCAAACTGCGGTTAATCCACATTGCGACGACTTATTTATACGATTTTATTTACTCCCACCTAATTCTAATTTGGACGTGTTTTTAAAATAATGATTTATCATCGGAACCGATTAAATTAGAAAATAATTAAAATTATCCATTCTGTAAGGTTTTTACATTTATAATGTGTTTTCCCCGTATTTAAATGACAATGTTTTCTTAATCGATTTATTTAAATGTGTTATATTGTTTTGGTAGTGTGAACATGCTGGGAAGTGGTGAATAAATAATTTTCCTTCCTTCATCAATTTCCAATTTTTCAAGTAAATTTAATCTAAGACCCCTTCTTTCTGTATGTAAGGGTTTAGGCTCGTAGTTGTCAAGTGGGATGTGATTATTTACTAAGAGATGTTCTGCGAATTTTGAAAAAGTGTTTTATTATTATAAAATCGTATATGTTATTTGAATCTAGTAGAGAAAGCCCTTCCCGTCTGCCCGATATAGGTAGCGCTGCAGTCGGCGCGGTCATATTTTAATTCATATATGCCACTGTTATTAAGTTTAGGATTTTTTATTATTGAGTTTTTTAGGCTTGTTCCTATGTTATTATTGCTTCTAAAAGCTATATTTAAAACACATGTTTGTAATTTCTTTTGGATTTTATACAGATGTTGGACCGAGAAATTCCAGAAATGCAATTTTTCCTACTTTTTATTATGTACAGGATTATTAAATTAAATTTATTTTTATATTTCTTGCTTTTTAATTTTTTTTATTAACCGCCATTACTTCGTGATTCATAGTTTTACGCGTGTGGGTATACAATTCCTCAAGGTATAGTCTTTACATTCATACGAGTACATAAATAAACATCATATATGATTCTATTGACAATTTGGGATTTTACTGTGATTTTTTTTTCTTTTAGAACGATTGGAAATTACGCAAATAGAAATTCAGCTAGAAAACGATGTTCCAATTTCATGACAACAGAGCTCGCCGTTCGAGTGTGTTTGCTGCTTTAAACAGATTTCTACCAAACAAAAAACATGAAACAAGATCGACCCCCTCCAAAAAATTAGGACGTGTTCAAATTAAACCACTGAAATCGTCATCCCCAACACATCTATTGATTTTTATCTTACAATTTTTTTTAATCCTGTCTGAATGGAGCTTCATCTTTGGCTCCCACATTATTGGCAGCTATAAGATGAAAAATGGAGAATAATATTGGCAAATCTTGAAGTTGAGATATGATATCGATGAAGATGGCATAAATTGAACTGGTCTCATTAGTTAAGTTGGTTAAGCGGTTGTTTAAGTAAGAGGACCTGGGTTCGAGTCCCAGATGCGACTGAAATCTTTTTATTTTCTGTCATTTTTTTTCCGTTTTCATATTTCATTTGGGTTATGTTAATATTATTTTGTACAATGATTAAATACGAAAATTAGGTTTTTAAATCTCAATAAAAATAATTAAAAATTGAAAATAATAATAAACTTTGAAAATTATTTTAAGTATAAAAACTAACTTTAGAAAAAAAACGAAATATAAGTCATTATTGATAACAACAAAAAATAAATTATTAAAAAATTGGACTGGATTTCTTTATTACCTTTTTACTCACAGAGCTTCAATTATTGTGATCAACAAATGGATTGACATTTTCATTATCGTTTGGGAATTTCAATGAAAAACTAAAATTTATTTATATATCTTTTAAAAATATCGAAAATGAAATAGATAGTGACAGTTAGTCGATGGGGGAACGAATAGAAATCGACACTAACATTCAAAGTAATGCGGTCCGATTTTATCAATACTCGTATATTATTTGAAATAATGACTAATAAATATTTTCCCGGTTACGTGAATAAAACTGCGGTAATTTCGTACCATTATTAAAACATTCATGGTCAAGAAGTGATTACCTCAGTTTTTTTTTGACAGAGGTAAGTTATTTGAGAGATTGCTTTCAGCATAATGGGTTTTCAAATAAACTTTCTATTACATTTTTGAAGCAAGTACCGTTCACGGTTATTAATCAACGGAAATCGAAAGTTGTTTGGTTTCATCCCGGTGGCAGCGCGCTTGTTTAATATTTCTGTAAACGAATTAAGTTTTTAACTTTCTACAGATATTGTTTGAATAGATAAAGGGTCAACTTTGTGTATTGTGATAAAGTCACCTTGAGGGAGCTTGCGTTGGTTGCTTTTTCCAAACAGATCCGACCTCAAGCCGAATGGAGTCTATTTGACCTTCATAATAAATAAATGAATGGCCCTAAATCGATAAGCTGTGATACTCGCGCAAACTATCGACAAACTTTCTACGCAAAAGCAATTCGCTGTTACAGATGATTTTTTTTAATTGGTTTTCTCTTTAAAAAATTGAATGTTTTTCCTAAAATTTAAATACAGAAAAAAATTGGCGCTTTTTCAAATGTTTTAAAAAATACTAAATATTTCGCGGCGAAATTAACAGCATTGACAGTGAACAAGAAATGGACAGCATTGACAGTGAACAGGAAATGGACAGCATTGACAGTGAACAAGAAATGGACAGCATTGACGGTGAACGGGAAATTTTTTTTATTTATTTATTTATTTTTTATTTTATTTTTTTTTATTTAATATGATAATTTTTTTTACAGAGAGTATATAAAAATAAGACACGATTCATATAGTGCAACAAAAAGTATAATATAGCTATTCCTCACCATAAAGAAACAAGGTTCTTGTGTTTGGTGAGAGATTATCGCTTAATTAATCAAATCATAACTTGAAATATTGTTGTACAATAGCAGGAAAATATGAAATTTGTCGTGTAAATTTTGTAATTTATCACTAGTAATAGTATTAAAGAAAATGAAAAGAAAGTAGAAGAAAAGAAGAGAAGATAATAATAAAAGACAAAAAAATCTAATAATAATAAAAAAAATTTAAAAAAATTGTTACAGTAGTTTGAGGTAATTTTTTAATCTATGTTGAAATTCATCGATATTTTTTATAATTTTAAGATCAGATGGCAGATTGTTAAAAAAAGTTATTCCTAGATATAGGTATGTGTTTTGCGTATGCTTAGTATTGAATGGCGGGATTTTAATGTTTTGCTGATACCTTGCGGATATATTAAATTGTAATTTATTTAACGTTTTTTATTTAAAGATTTGAATAATTGCATATTTTTTATAAATTTTATCTACGGTAGGTACATTGAATATTGTAAAAAGATTTTCAGTGGAAAATGATGATGGCTTTTTTAAAATTACCTTTATTATCAATCTTTGAATTATTTTAAGTGGACTTAAAATATTATCATATGTTCCCCCCCAGCCAATAATTCCATATTGTAAAATAGACTGAACAATTGCATAGTCACTCTTTTTAGGTTTTCTAGTCTAAGAATATTTCTTAGTCTTATAAATATATATATACATTTTCTAATTCGTTTAACAAGTTCATGGACAGCATTGACAGTGAACCAGAAATGGACAGTGAACAGGAAATGGACATTGCAAAATTCTAAAATTCATGAATGATATAGTTCATTTGGCAGTCCCTTCAGCCTCGCATCAACAATAAGTCGCCCTTTCCGCGGGACATCGCGAATAGCAATGCGAGCCCCTTGGTAACGTATGCCACGACTACACGATCGCCCAACCTCCCAACTAGAACGTTTGAGCGATTGTGTAGAGGGATAGTTCGTACGCGTTGAGCCAACGTTGACTCGAGTTCGGCGAGTTCGCCCGAGATCGCTCCGGTGGCGAACTAATTGTCCCAACCTTCAAACTAGTTAGCCGAACTCGCACAAACCGGCCTCCACACATTGGCCGTTCAGTATGAGGTCGGCAGGCGATCCCGACGGACGTGCTACGCGAAGAATAAAACATGACCGAACTATGTTTATAATGACGAAAAGAGACTCAAATATGCAACTAACCCACAAATAAATACCCAAATATGCATTATGCATATTATGATAATAATAATAATGATTCAATAATTTGTATAGCGCTGTTTTTCAAGAAAAATCACCGCAATAGCGAAATGCATGTTATCCGATGTATCCGGGGGTAGTTGTTATATTTTTTTGCACTGCAATCTGACTCAGGCTGTGCGTAAAAATAAAATACGGAGCTAAAATAGGCGCAACAGCTATCCGTTATATTAATTTCCGGTATTATGAGTACCCAGTAGGAAACGAATTGTGTCAATAATATTATAAATTTCGGTAGACTTTCTATGAATATGGTAGATTTATAGATTTTAGCTAAAATGACATGACTAATGACTAGTTTGGAGTTGGTAGTTGGAACGTTGGCCGATCGTGTAGTTGCTCGAGTTATAGTCACTATACTATCGGCCAAAGCCCCAACTTCAAATTGAGTTCGGGTTGGGGCGTTGGCCGATTGTGCGGTCGAGGCTTTATACTAATATCGTGCTATGCGCTATGTTTCCTCAAATGTCCCAGACTTCTTCTTCCATCGACTTGGGATTCATTGGTATAAGTATTATCCTGAAACTCCTTTATCCGCCCATCCCATCCGATGGGCCATCTCATGTTAGGTGAAAAGTGTAGATTTAAGACGTTTATGTTAAAAAAAAATACTTCGGATATCTGATGTTTTTTTTAAGAATGTGAACCTAATTTATTGTTGATATTAAACTATAATCAAACATCTGACCCAAGCACCTGTAATCTACCAAGCAATATTAGTATAACAATACTGATCCAAGCACCTGTAATCTAATTCCCACAGTGCGATAATGAGTAACGACGTTAAAAATGCTCATATCAATGTAATATTGCAATTTTGGGGAGACCGGGTATAATTGCAACACAGGTTCTATAACAGGGGTCGGGGACCAGGGAAATTGCCCCACATTGGGGAAAATTGAAAATCGCGGGATAATGTGAAATACCTACTTGCTAATCTTTATACCTGCGATTTTTTTTTGTCGTTTGTGTGCCAAATAAGTCCGCCGAGTTATACATAAATAAATAAAAACTATTTCTCAGGTATTACCTGGTATTAATGCGGTAATTAAAGCGGTATTATTGGCCACGACGCTGATTTGGAGTTGATTTTTAGTTTCAGTAAGTTATTCCGAAATTAAATAATATTATTTTTTATATTTAAAAAAAATATATAACTGTAACAATCACACCCGTTCTCCCCGAAGCAAGAATGAGTCGATGTTTTACCTCTCACTTGAATGTCGCCATACCTGGCCATTAGACCATTTTTTGCGAAGTTTAATGAGTATGAAAGTAAGTACCAACCTTTTCTGTGAACTGTGGAAGTACTTTGTCGTTCAGAACGACATAAGAATCGTGTTTTTCGAATGCTTATTTAGAATTTATTATCTTTTCATTTCATTGCCGGCAACCCGGGCGTTTATTGGCATAAAATTTAAACATTTACATGTACTTTACCCGTCTCACTAGACGATGTCTGTTCTGAGAATAATTTCTATATTTAAAAATGAATGTCTGTTTGTGTACCTTTGATTTTCTCGAAAATTACTCGACCGGTTTCGCTGAAAATAGCACATTTTATTCTTATTAGTGCCGGGAAGGTTTAGAGAGTAGTTTGAATGAAATCCAATATGTAAAACTGTTGCTATAACGTTTAAAATTAGTATGAAAAACACTGAACCCGCCATGTTGTATTGAGGTTAGCCCATAGATATACCACTCTGGTTAGGTTAAGATAGGTTAGGTAAAACACAAGTAGGTACCTACTTAAGAACTATATTATTTAGATATATTTTGGAAAAACAAATGCTTGGATTGAAATAAAATTTTCAAATGAATGTTTCTTTGTTTAGAGATAGTAATAGTCGTCACAAGGCATTACTTTCACTGTTAAATTAATTATGTCACCCAGACTACAAGCAAGAATTCACAACTTCATAACTTTTTTACAACAACAAAAAATACACATCAGGTAGTAAATTATATAAATTATGATTATGTCAATATATTATTACGTGGGGCAATAAATTATGTAAATATTCAATTGATTCGAATTTGCAGATTTCCCTTAGTGACATTGAAGTTACGATTGTATGCAATAGAGAGCAACTCAATGTCAGGCGGTTGGAGAAGACTTTTGCCAATTATTATTGATGTTACCACCTTCGACAAAATACCATAAAATAGTTCCTCTCTGAAGTCATAAACCTTTGCTGTATAATTTTGTTTTATTACCGGTAGATAATTTAACGTTGCAAATCTCTCAGAATTGCAAAGTTGTAAACCTCGATAGATACACTTTCCCGGAGAGAAAACGATGGAAGCCGCCATTCACGATTGAATTAAATAAACTCGCGTCTTTTTACGGTTTCATGACGCCAAAGCTCACTGTTCGACACATTTTGGAACCAGGAATACAGAATTTCTTCTTTATTATAAAATGTATTTCATATGGTCAATGGTCATTTAAATAATAATTCAAATTATTAGTTGTTTTTGTGTTTAATTGGAACTAATGTAAATCAATTTTAATAATGTTATTATATAATATAGTTATATTATTAAGTTGTACATGTCTGGAATTTCTCGGTCCAATATCTGTAAAAGTGCAAAATTGAAAAAGAGTGAAATTAAAAATGTGGTTTGAATATTTAAAAATGTAGATATCCTAGACAGTTACTTTATAAGGAATGTAATATCATGCATTAAAAATAACTATTTATCACACAAACGCTGTGCAGATTTTTTTAACAATATTAGTTCTGCGATAAGAACGCAGCAAATTCGTACTACAAGAATTGGCTCTGGTGTGGTGGGCAATTCACCCTAAATCCTCATTTGGGCAAAGACATTATTTGTACCAGGCTCCAGTTCTATTTCAGCCTTCCAGATCACATTAAGTCGTCAAACTCCTTGTGTACATTTAAAAATAATGTTAGATTATGTGTGCTATCCGAGGATTTCCAACATATTCTTTCATCTTTGTTCTTTTAAATTGTGGCATAATTTCTTGTATATGTATATTTTTTCATCATTTTCCTTTTATAATGTATTTTTTTCGCTTTCTTTCTTCTCTCCTCTTTAAAATATTATTTTTAATATACTTTTTCTCGCAATTAAATTTCATGGTCACCCGGCATGTTTACTACGTTATAAATTGGCTGGAATTAGATTAATAGGTACCCAATTCGTAGAGACGTTAATGTAACAATATTGTTCTCTGGATATATAATCTGTTTGCTATTTTATTTTTATTTTTATTTTGTAAAATAATTAACTCAACACAGGCTTGTCCCAGTGACGTTAAAAATTCTAACGTTCAATAAGATACAACGTAAAGAAACAATAAATAAATATAGCTTTTAGAACCAAGCGAAATCACCGCTTTATCCATGTTATCCCTTAATAATAATAATAATAATAATAAGAGTTAATTTCTATAGCGCAGTTTTGTGAAGGTTCACCTCAAGTGCGCTTTATACTAACTAACCTAACCTAATATATTTGTAAAATAACAGATATACTACATAGTATATCTGTTATTATAATATATATACAATATGCAAATTTAAACTTTGATAGAAAATATTCATGAGCAGGTATTATAAAATAACAATTTAGAAACTAAGGGTGTAAATAATCAAATATAAAGTAGGTACAAATAACAACAAAGCAAGAGAAAATTATATGACATTATATACATGGTATTTCACTGAATACTAAGGGAATTAAATAACAAGGAGAGAAAACCGCAACTAAATAAGCTATGGAGGATTAAAAGAAAAAATGTCCTGAAATTCTGTTTCCACGTACATGAATTTATGTTTTATGTCGGATAGGATTTTTTGAATAATTTTGTTTTCAATACCCGTTTGAACTCTGCTAAATTCTGAATGTTAGCAATATTTGGGGGAAGCTTATTCCAGATGACCGGGCCCGATATACAAAAAAGCGCGATCATAGTACACGGGTTTATTTGACCGAGAGGGTTCAACTAATCGGTTAGCAGCATTCAAATCTGCTGACCTCAAAGAAAGCTGTCTATCACCTGGGTTTTGTCGGACATAGAGTTCAGATATATAGGCTGGTGCCTTTCCGTGGAGTGCTTTGAAGGTTGAGCAAATGTTGAATTCTATTCTTTCAGGGCATCGAAGCCAATGAAGGCGATCCCTTAGAATTGGAGTTATGTGACAATATTTAGGCTCACTATATATAATTCTCGCCGCAGCATTGAAGACAGACTGGATCCTATTGAGTTGTTTCTGGGGGAGACCAGCATATGCACTATTACAGTAGTCCATACGTGAGACAACCAATGTTGTAATCAATGTTGAAACTTTATGTATGCTCGATATTATTTACTTATTATTACTTACTTATTACTACTTACTTCTTATTACTTAGTTATTATTATTATTTACTTATTAATATTAACAATTTTTTATTCATGTATTATTATTTACTGATTATTATTAAATTGTGTTGCCGCTCATCTCGACACAGGATTGTCCTAGTGAGATGGGTGGCTAATGTTTTTGTTTTCTTAAATAAATTTAAGAAAAAATAAATATATAGGAACAAGCCTAAAAACTCAAAAAGTACAAATCCTAAACTTAATAATAGTGGCATATATGAATTAAAATGTGACCGCGCCGACTGAAACGCTACCTATATCGGGCAGACGGGAAGGGCTTTCTCTACTAGATTCAAATAACATATACGATATTATAACAATAAAACACATCTCTTAGTGAATAATCACGTCCCACTTGACAACTACGAGCCTAAACCCTTACATACAGAAAGAAGGGGTCTTAGATTAAATTTACTTGAACAATTGGAAATTAATAAACGAACGAATGATCCTAATATAACATTAATTAATAAAGTAAGGAAAATTATTTATTCACCACTTATCAGTATGTTCACATCAAAACAATACAACACATATAAATAAATCAATTAAGAAAACATTGTCATTTAAATACGGGGAAAACACATTATAAATGTAAAAACCTCACAGGATGGAGAATTATAGTTATTTTACTTTGCTAAACAAATAATAATAAAACAGAAAAGTGGAGCGATTTAATAATAATTAAACAGGAATGTGCTTTCTTGAACGGCAGCATACATCACATTGTTTCAATTTCTCTGGGTCGTATAATACTGTTGTTTGTCAAATGAATTAATCCATTGCCCATTGTTTTACGGGGAAAATCTGTTAATATATTATAATATCATTATTCATGAATCATACTGTACCGTGTACTGCACGTTGTTCCCCAGTTACGAAATCACCACGTAAAAAAATCATATACTCTCGTCGGATTTTACGAGTGTTACGTAAGAGAGTGTTTGTTCACTTTCTTTCTAGGCTAATAGTTGGAATTATGAGTTTTTTTACGATTTGACGTAATATTATTAGTGTGTGATTTAGTCTGTGGCCCGGGGCTATGCGTAAAACAGTGCTGCGAAATCGGTGTGCCGCTAGGTGTTTAACGGCCGTTCTCTCCAACCCCACTGAGCAACTGTTCAAATGCGCAAATTCGCTCTTCCGAACGAAATTCTCGTACAAATTTACGATCAATTTAGGATACTGATTTTTGTGGATTAATTTCCCCCCAACAGAAGGCTAGTTATAAAAACTGTCAACAGGGTGGAAAAAAGTCACCGAAATACCAAATGTCATTATTAGTTTATGATCTTTTTTATGCGATTCAATTATTAAATGATGTATTTCCGTTTTCGAATGTCAAAACATGTTTATTGTGTGTTTTAAATAGAGCTGAAGAGAACCCAACTAATTTTAGTAATTATAAGCTACGTTTTGTCTTGTTTTTTCACTCATCGAGAAACGGTCAAATGTACGAAACGAAAAATGTGCTTTACGGCATTATCAAAAGTCAAGTTAACACTTTATTTTCAACATATTTTTAACACAAAAGTTTTTCAAGTATAAAATGTTAGTTTATGTATTAGTTTTTAAAACAAATGATATGTATTCATAATAAATACAATATTACCTCATTTTACATTAAAAGTTTTTACTTTAAAGTCATTTTATTGTCTTAAAAGTGGGCGACAACTATCTCATCATGTATGAATGTGGGCTGGTACTATCTTTTAGTGGGCGATAAGTATCTCATCATGTATGAATGTGGGCTGGTACTACCTTTTAGTGGGCGACAAGTATCTCATCATGTATGAATGTGGGCTGGTACTATCTTTTAGTGGGCGGGCACCTTCATAGACAATTTGGGATGAAAAATCCTTGGAAAGGGGCAAACAGAGCGAATATTTAACAAAACATTTCGGTTTCGGATCGGAAAATCAGATTGATCATTCGAAAAGTTGGGAAGAACGGCCGTTAATGTCTAATACCAAAATAACATAACTATGAGTTGACGAGAAGCGTCAGCGTTGATATGCAAAGTGATTGTGATAGTAATAACGAAAAAAACAAATCACCAATGCTACAAACATTAGGTAACCTATATCAAACCACAGATCATAGACAATGGGATTTGTTTTGGGTTCATAAATTGCGTAAAGTCCACGAAGAACATTTAAAAATATATATTATTAATATATATTTTAACAATAATAACCATTATTTTTTATGACTCGTTATTTTCATAATTTTATTTATATTAATAACACATATTATAGAAATACTCAACACGAAATACGCAACACGAAATACGTAACACGAAATACGCAACACGAAATATGTACCACAAAATACGTAACACGAATTGAAAAAACAAGAGCTACAGAAAAATAACAGCACATACATAATGAAGCAATGACAAAAAGAGTACAAAAATATACATTTGAGAGAACACTCAAGTCAAAACCTGAACACAGTTTTAGCAGAGACCATGATTTTTGACATTCTAAATGACAATCTTCGACTTCCAATTTCATAAAGCCCAACAAAAATCATTCAGACTGGTACCAAAAATTTCAAGGCCCTGGCTTGAGTTAACAAATCTCGACATTCTGGACAGTGGAGAATGGTACCCATATTTAGTATAGTGTACGGCGAGGAATGTTGAGCTGAATGAGTTGCAACAAAGAAGGTGAGTCAATAATACAATTAATTATTTTAAAAATGCAAATAAGATCAAAGTCCTTCCTACGCTTTTCTAATGTAGAAATGTTTATGGTTTGTTCAATTTCAACACAGGAGTAATCGCCTCTTTCTCGCTGTATGATGTTGTACAGATTCAGCATGATGAATATGAACAGCATAGAAAGGAAACCAAACGACACTGTAATAATAATAATAATAATAGTTGGATGATTTGTATAGCGCCGTTTTTGTGAAAAATCACCTCAAGGGCGCTGTGTATTCAAGATGGGGGCGAACTAGTGAGCAGTAGAGTGTTAGGGTAAGTATTTATATTATTTAAGTCACAGGCATTTCTATTGATGAAGCCAAGAAGTTTTAGTGATTTATTAGTGACATTATTGACGTGGTCACGAAATGAAAGGTTACAGTACCTTGACACTTTAGACACGGTTGAGGATGACATAGTCCCGCTGGCAGTTATGTATGCGGTAATAAACAAATAAACACGCAACTTTTACGGCACCTATCTAATATTAACCGCGTAAAACAAAATGATGATCCGTTTCACAAACCAGTTTTACCGGTGATGACGATTCGTGAATGGTCCATCCACAGTTCCGAGAATATTCAACCCAACGTGCAAATAACACACTCATAAATTTAATATATTTTATAGCATCTACCGAGTTACCTTTATGGCGACATAATTAACAAGTGGGTAACCTGTACAAATTAAATAATGTCAGTGGAAAGTACTTATATTTATAATATGCCATAAATGAATTGCCATCGCCGTCCCCACCGCCCACCGCCCGACGCGCGTCGTGCGGAACCAAAAACACGCTCCAAAATGTAACAAAAGTTACCAATACAAGCGACTTGTGACGTTCGCTGTTACGTACCATACTCTCCATTACAGGGATGCGGAACCTACAGAACAACGGGGTCAATTCATTTATTTTATTTTATTTTAGTACATGAAACAGGCAATACGCCCAATACTTAGTTACATGAATGTTTACATAGCAGTAATAATCAGTAAGTACAATAGCGAAGAGACGAATACTTGGAGCAGGTGGATGAGTTTATTTGGAAAGTATACTTACGAGAGATGGAGAGGCTGAGAGAGATAATGAAAGAAGGGTAAAAGCGGGAAATTCCATAAATGTAGGACTGAACGCGGTTGGTGCTAATAAGAAAATTGTGGAAAGAAGCGAAGCTAGCAGTTCACAATGGAGTGCTGATACCAACACTGATGTATGGCAGTGAGGCATGGAACTGGCAGAGGAAGGATAAAAATAGACTGAATGCTGTAGAAATGAGATCTCTGAGACGAATGTGTGGTAAAACCATGTACGATCGTGTGAAAAATGTTGAGATTCGTAAATAATGCAAGGCTGATGTGAGCGTAGTGAGTAAGATTGAGAAAAGGAAGCTTGGATGGTTTGGGCATGTAGAGTGAATGCACGAAGAAAGGAGTGTAAGATGAATGTATCACGCG